>BJKM01000769.1:162500-227500 GCA_015082035.1 Chaenogobius annularis
GTGGTGCCCAGGAAGCGGAAGGAGTCCACGGTGGTGATGGGGAGTCTGTCATGATGAGGGGGGGCTGGGGGGCTGTGGCTTTCCTGAAGTCCACAATCATCTCCACTGTCTTCTGGGCGTTGAACTCCAGATTGTTACCGCTGCACCAGGACACCAGCCGGTCCACCTCCCTCCTGTAGACGGACTCATCCCCGTCCGAGATGAGCCCGATGAGGGTGGTGTCGTCCGCCAAACTTGATCAGTTTTACGGAGTCGTGGCTGGAGGTGCAGCGAGTTTGTGTACAGGGAGAAGAGCAGAGGGAAAGTACACAGCCCTGTGGAGCTCCTGTGCTGAAAGTCCGAGTGTCTGAGACATTCTTCCCCAGCCGCACGCACTGCCTCCGATCCGTCAGGAAGTCAGTGATCCACCTGCAGGTGGAGTCAGGCACGTTGAGCTGGGAGAGCTTGTCCTGGAGCAGAGCAGGGAGGATGGTGTTGATGAAGAGCTGAAGTCCACGAACAGGATCCTGGCATAGGTCCCCGGGGAGTCCAGATGCTGCAAGATGAAGTGGTTGATGGTGTCGTCTACAGACCTGTTATGTGAACCAGGGTTTGTCATTGTTGAAAGTGACTTTGGTGTGTGTTGGTATGATGCTGTCCTCACAGAATCGAATGTATAACGTCACAGTGTCCGTGTCCTCATCCAAACTATCTGTGGCAGCTCTGAAAACCTCCCAGTCTGTAATGTCCAAACACGCACGTAGCTCCTCCACTGCCTCATTGGTCCACTTCTTAGAGGTCCTCACTGCAGGTTTGGAGAGCTTCAGCCTCTGCCTGTACGTGGGGATCAGGTGGACCATGTTGAGACCTGAAATACCGAGAGCAGCGCGAGCCACGGCGCGGAAGGCGTTACTGACCGTTGTGTAACAATGATCCAGCGTGTTCTGCTCTCTGAGCGGGACTTTAATAAACTGTCTGTACTTTGGTCGTTCGTGGCTGAGATTCCCCTTGTTAAAATCCCCCAGGATTATACACAAGGGGTCCGGGAAGGTCCGCTCCATACTCAGAATCTGGTCCGCGCGCGTTGTGCCACGTGCACGTTTGCGCTCGGTGGAATGTAAAAAAACTAGTTTAATATATATAACACTTCTATTAAAGGTTATGCGAGGGGAGCGGGGGACACTGTGAGGGGAGAGGGGGACACGAGTCAGTAAGGGGGGGTCCGGATCCCCTCCGACCCTCCCGTGATTTCTGCCTATGCTGGATACAAATTAAATGTACAAAAAACCTGAAATTCTCTCTTCCTGGCATCCACATCTAACCTTTAAAAAGACTTCCATGTAAGTGGCAAATGGAATCTCTTAGATATTTAGGTTTAGTCCGAAATATTTATTAAGGCTTATAATTCATCTTTCAATGGGAATAATATCTTATAAAATTATATATCAAAGCATTGCTAGTCTGGAGAGCTACTCTACTAAATATCTCAAAAACAAATGGGAAAAAGAAGGGTGTGAAAATGTGTGTACATCCCAGTGGAGGATCACAAAATCTGGAGGGCATTCTGTTGGAAATAAGTTTTTATCATAACCCCATGTCAAAGTGCACATTATTCACAAGGAAATGCTAACTGTTGGAGAAACTGTGGCAGAAGGAGGCTCATTATTACCATGTGTTTTGTTGCTCTGAAATATTGGACTTAAATCAGAAAAGCGACCCGACCATTTTTTGACATCATCATCCCACTCAACTTCAGATCTATGTATTTGGGCCTCAAAACCCATGACAGCGAAATAGGCCATCACAAAATGGCAGAGGCAAACTGAACCGATGATCAATGACTGGACTAACATATAATCAGACATTAGAAAAATGACATTTGGACTCAATTGGAAAATGCACAAATTGAACAAACTTTGGACACAATGGGATATTTATGTTGGACAAACTGTGCCATGATTTCTTTTTAAATAATTTGAGTTGTTTGTTCATGCGATGGCTCAAGTTATATTTTTGCTCTCTCCCTCTGTGTTGTGTTTTGTTACGCCATTTTATAAAACCATTTCATGAAAAAATGTAATATATATAATAAAGCCAAAAAAAACCTCCCATCTCTGGTCTCGCGCAGTGAGCCGTACCCGCAGTGTGTCCGAGCTGGTGTTGAGGTTGCCATTGAGCAGAGGCTGGAGCAGAGCAGAGCTGGCCACAGGCTGAGTAAAGGCGGCCTGCCTCTCCTTACTGTACTGCAGGTCCCAGTCCCACACGGGGGGCAGCGGGGGGTCACAACCGTCCCTCGAATCAAGGGTCAGATCCCTCCAACCCTCCACTCGTGTGTACAACTGGCCAAGATGCTGGAAATCAGACATAGTTTCTGTCAGATTCTAACCTTTGTGACTTCACAAACTCACACAAATCCATCAAGACTGGCTCTTGCTGTTTCCGTATGAATGAGCGCTGTTACTGTTTTCTTCCGGGATTTTTGGCTTGTGAACCCCCCCTGGTGGCAGAAAGTGAGTTCAGCATGCGAGAGCGAGGCCTGTTTTGTTATCTTCCCTTTTATGGTCGAAATTTCAGTTGATTTTGTTTTATATAATAAAAAGCATGTCATCTACACTTTATCTGTGGAACTGTGCCAAAAAAAGCTATGAAGAAAAACTTAAATGCAGCAGATAAACGGGCACTTATGACTCCAATGTTAAACGCATGCTTGTAAGTGCTCAGTATGTTTGAACAGTTCAGTTTTCGGGGCTTGTTGCCTGTTCAGTCCGATAGAGAGAGGCTAATGTGAGGCTGTGGCTTCTCTTAGTCCACTGACTCTGAAGTGAATTTGAGTGTTAAAACTTTGACCCAAGCCCCCGGTGTATTTGCCCACAACCACAACTGAGAAAACGTAAGATAGTGTCCTCTGATGATTTCATGCCAGTGGCAGCACTGCTCTGTTCGCAGCGCTGTGTTTTCTGCCTACCCCGGGCTGCCGCAGCCGAGCGTGACATGACCGCGGTTGCTCGTATTGGGCCTGAACCATCAACAGTTCAGACCAATCACAAGACACCATTGTGGTTTATGCGGAAGCCAAAGGTGAAGCGCCTAAATGAACGTAAATAAATATGGTGACAAAGTATTTAAGCCCGTTTTAGCAGTAATACAGACTTTTTATTTTTTATTCATTGTTTTATTGCACATAGAGGCGCTTTATGCATCTGTGCTTTTCTCTCAACTAGATTTAACAAACATCATTTTTATTTTTACATTCCGATCGCATCCAGCAAGAGCCTTCCCAGAATAATATATTTGAAGATTTCAATTTAGAGTACAACACATCAATCTAGCTTGAAGCAGGTAAGTTAGAGCTAGTCTAAAACACACCTGTGTCCTCTTTAGCCTCTCTCTCTGAGAGTTGGCCAGGAAGGTGGAGAAGAGCGGCAGGTGCACGCTGTCATGGAGGGCCAGCAGAAAGTCCTCTGTGAGCTGGAACCGAGACGGGAACTGTGCCCACAGCTGCCACACACAGTCCAGGAAGAGCAGGAACACAGGAGACTGGGGAAACAGAAAAGGCAATACTAAAAAACAAAACAAACTAACTGATTTTTACTAGTCTTCCCTTCAAAAAGAGCTTGGTTGAGACTCGGAAGTCCTTGTGCTACTGAGGCTCCTTTAGTGTTTAGAATGATAAAAATGGACCTGATTCAAGAATTTTAGAAAATGTTTTTAGAAAATGTTCATAACTTCCACTTTAAGATGCTGATGCAAAAGAATAAATAGATTAAAAAAAGTATGTTTAAAACAGAATAAACTGAAAAAAGAAAAAAAATATGCTGAGAGAATTCTCACTTAAGCAGACAAATATTTTCTTAAATGAGAGTTTCGCCAAATTCAAGAATATGCAGCTACAACCACCACGTCACTCATTTACATGTTCATTTACATAGAAATGAATATGTATTTGCTAAGAAACACCTTCTAAACTATTATATATACACCTCCATTATGTCCAAAAGAATGGAACAAATACTCCCAAATTTACTACACAATGATCAGACAGGATTTATTAACAACCAACAAACATAAAACCATCTTTACACATAATGAATCATATACAAAAACAACAAAACAAAGCTGTAATAATAAGTCTGGACGCTTAGATTCTGGTCGTTGGTCAGATAGATAGATAGATAGATAGATGCATGCTCAGGGTGGGTCGCGGGCCAAACATAACGTAAAAAATAGAACAATAAAACAGTGGACACTGTTAGGGGTCCGCCGTCCCTGTTCGGCGGGCTGGATTAAAACGTCTGGCGGTTGGCCCGCGGGCCTCGAGTTTGACACATGTGTATTAGACAATCAGAAACAATTTATGGTGGTTCAATTGATGGGAGAGAACATAAAACGGCAGATGATGTCCTGCTATATCTGACCAAACCAGACATTTCCATACTCAATCGATGCATGTCATTCCAATGTCTGGATTAAAACTGAATTCTTCTGTACTTTAGAGAAACCTACCCATTTAAATGGTAAACAGAAGTCCTTAAATATTTAGGTGTGGTCCTTTTAAAATAGACTTTTATCCCATACTTAAATCTAAATCAAAGGATTAAAACCATAAAAATGTATGTTTTGCCCAGATTTCTCTATCCATTCCAAACTCCCAACCAGCTGTTTGGTGAGTGGAATAAAACAATATCAAGATTTATACGGCAAGGTAAAAAGCTTGGAATCTGATTCAAAACTACAATGATCAAAAGAAAAACGAGGTTGGGGTTTACCTTACTAATAAGTACTTTATTTCAGCTCAGATCAGAGAGTTGCTGTAATGGTGTGATCCAGAATATGAAGCTCAATGGAAAAATATTGAGCGTAATGTGCCGGGGGTTCCTGTACAGGCCTTACTGGCAGATGACAAACGGTTGAGTCATTTGGAGGAAGTTAAGAATCCCTGGGTAAAATCTGTTCTTACAACATGGAAGGAGCTAATCAAAACATACAAACTGAACAAAGATGTTCAAATCTTAAACTGGTCGGATGACCAAGGTTTTGTACCAAATAGAATTGACCTGAGATTCAAGATCTGGATTACAAAAGGTATAAAGGTGTTTCACCAGATTGTAAAAGAGAATCACAGGAAGAGCTTTGATATGTTGAGAGAATCCTTTGACTTGGAGAAACAGGACTTTTATAGGTATTTTATTTTATAGGTATGAACAAATAAGGAGTTATTATAACCAAGAACTGGTATTCTGGCCATACAATAATGGCTATCTCTGGAGCATACTCCTGGCAGCGGCGAAAAAGACCCTCGCAAAAAAATGTATGGCAAAAATTGCACCGACATTGAGGACTGGAACAACATTATATTAGACATTCGCAATATAGAAAAATGTACTTTCAAACTACTTGAAAATGGACAAAGCTGACAAATTTGGACTAAATGGAATGATTATTTTGGTTTGAATGTGCCTCCATTTCTCTTTTTTATTGGATGTCTACTAGTTTTGATTTTTGTCAACTGTTCTCTCTCTGGTCTTAAATAATAAAATAATAAATAAAATTTTACCACTGTCCATTGTTCAGAGTTGTGCGTATCTTCTCCAGGCCTGTGCCATTTATGATCATGGATTTCATCCCTCCCTTTACGCCCGCTTTATCCGGTACCGGGTCATGAGGGCAGCAGTCTGATTAAGGAGGTCCAGACTTCCGGGGTGATCCCAGGGCATTCCCAGGCCAGCCGAGAGACATAGTCCCTCCAGCGTGTCCTGAATCTTTTATGACAACTCGCTGAATCCTGGTCATCTCTATACTGGTATGTGTTATAAGATCTGTAGCGTAGCAAGCGTTGACCATTAAACACTCTACTCTTACAGTAAACGAACACAGACTGTTGGCAGATTAATGATCAGCTGTAAAGGTAAAATAAAACAGGACAAGAATATACAGTGACTGCCTTTATTAACGCCAACAGAGGAAAGAAGTACACTTCAGTATGTACACAGATATTTACACAAACATTTACAAATGGTTGGAAACAATGCAGAAAGTGAACAATGCGTGAATAGTATTGGAGTAATAATTGAATAATAATATAAACTGTTCTTGTGGCGGGAGGTTCTGGTCCGGATGGACCGTAGCCTCCTGTTTGAGGGAAGTGGTTCAAATAGACCATGTCCAGGGTGAGAAGGGTCAGCGGTGATCCGACCTGCTCGTCCCAGAGCCCTGGAGACGTACAGGTCCTGCAGAGATGGAAGTCTGCAGCCGATCACCTTCTCAGCAGAACGCACAATGCGCTGTAGTCTCTGTTTGTCCCTGGCTGTGGCTCCAGTGTACCACACGGTGATGGAGGAGGTGAGGATGGACTCAATGATGGCCGTGTAGAACTGCACCATCATCTGCACTGGCAGCTTGGCTTTCCTCAGCTGCCGCAGGAAGTACATCCTCTGCTGGGCCTTCTTGATGAGGGAGCTGATGGAGGGCTCCCACTTGAGGTCCTGGGTGATGGTGGTGCTGAGGAAGCAGAAGGAGTCCACGGTGGTGATGGGGGAGTCTGTCAAGGTGAGGGGGACTGGGGGGCTGTGACTTTCCTGAAGTCCACGATCATCTCCACTGTCTTCTGGGCGTTGAACTCCAGGTTGGTACCGCTGCACCAGGACACCAGCCGGTCCACCTCCCTCCTGTAGACAGACTCATCCCCGTCCGAGATGAGCCTGATGAGGGTGGTGTCGTCCGCAAACTTGATCAGTTTTACAGAGTCATGGCTGGAGGTGCAGCAGTTTGTGTCAGGGAGAAGAGCAGAGGAGAAAGTACACAGCCCTGTGGAGCTCCTGTGCTGACAGTGTCTGAGACATTCTTCCCCAACCACACGCACTGCCTCCGATCCATCAGGAAGTCAGTGCTCCACCTGCTGGTGGAGTCAGGCACATTGCGCTGGGAGAGCTTGTCCTCGAGCAGAGCAGGGAGGCTGGTGTTGATGAAGAGCTGAAGTCCAGATGCTGCAGGATGAAGTTGAGTGCCAGGTTGATGGTGTCGTCTACAGACCTGTTGGCTCTGTAGGCGAACTGCAGGGGGTCCAGCAGGGAGGAGGTGAAGGACTTGAGGTGGGGCAAGACCAGGCGCTCTAATGACTTCATGACTACAGACGTCAGCGCCACAGGCCTGTAGTCATTAAGTCCAGTGATCCGGGGCTTCTTGGGGACAGGGACAATGATGGGCGATTATTGAGGCTGAACGATAGTCCTCCTCCATGGTCTCTCCAAACTCTTCCCTTCTGAAGCATGCTTGGATTGCCGATACCGGTTAGCTGCCTCAGGAATCCTACAGGCCAACAAGGCCTGATAGGCCTCCATCTTCAGCCTGATGGCATCCCTTACCTCTGGTGTCCACCACCGAGTTCGAGGGTTGCCACCCCAACCAGCACTAGCACCTTGCGACCACAGCTACGAGCTGCCGCATCAACAATAGAGGCTGGGAATATGGTCCACTCAGACTCAATGTTCCAAGTGTCCCCAGTATCCCCGGGATCTGGGAGAAGCTCTACCAGAGGTGTGACTTGAAGGTCCTGGTGACTGGGCTCAGCAATGAGCAAGCCCACACCAGCCCGCCACCTCTCCCCACAGTCAACGTCAGTATAATGGAGAGTCCAACCCCTGTCAAGGAGCTGTTGGTGAAGGTGAGGCCGACTATATAGACTCCTTTTACGCAGTGACATTCCATGTCCCAACAGCTAGATGCTGTGCCCATGGACTAAGTCGTTAAGGCAACAGCCCTCAAACGCAGCCCAGTCTTCTATACTGAAAAAAACCCTGAATCTGCGTTTCAGTTTTATGCAGCTAAAATCTGGAACAGTCTTCCTGAGGATGTGAGACAGGTTCTACTCTGGCAATGTTCAAATCTAAACTAAAAACTGTTTTTTTTGGCTCTGCATATGACTGAAATGTTTTTCTTTGCACTCTTCTCTTTTATGTCTTGAACTATTTGACGGAGCCTGAAAATGGCACTTTTAAATTAAGATTTTGTGATTTCTGCCATGTCTTTGTGATTTTAATGCATTTTCTCCTGTTGTGTGAAGCACTTTGAATTGCCTTGTGTACGAATTGTTCTCTACAAATAAACTTGCCTTGCCTATACACCCAACCCCTATAGTTACCGCTGGTGGTGAGCAAGGAAGTCGGACCAACATCATCCTTTCGCCCTGTGGGCAAAGGCCAAGCCACCAGGCGGTCGCATTCGTGCCTCAACCCCAGTATAATAAACTAAAAGAGAATGTCCCACTCTCCGCCTCCCCTAACCTCATCCTTATCGCTGTCCCGGTGATAGTTGAGGCGGCTGCAGAAGCGGTGCCCTCCCGTCACCCACTCCTTCTGCACCAGGCCCTGGAAGCCAAGCTGTGTGCGGCTATGGGGGTCGCACATGAGCTGCACCAAGGAGGACACAAGGCAGCCCATGTCCCGGTCCTCTGCCTCTGCAAAGACACATAAAAAAAACACTTAGGCCAGTACTCGGAAGAGCCAGAAAAGTTAAACACAGAAATCAAGAGCACAACTTGAACATGACATGAAAATTTCTATGAAAAAAATTAGGTAATTGTACTAGGCCCTAAACATCTGCGAGACTCTGCGAGACTATCCAAGCAGAAAGTCACACTGGACAATGTCAGTCAATGTCAATGTCTAGTTCTACTGTAAGAAACCTTGATTTATTTGAACAAAGCGTTCGTCAAAGCACATATAAATCAGCCTTATACTATTTGTGTAATATAGCTAAAATCAGAAAAATCTTGCCCAAAAGCGATGCTGAAAAACGTATCCAAGCTGGACTTCTGGTGGTCCTAAGGGTCTCTAAAAGCACAGTAGGAGGTAGAGCGTTTAGCTACCAAGCTCCTGTCCATGTTAAAGAGGCCGACACAGTCTCTTCATTTAAGACCAGGCTTAAAACGTTCCTCTTTGAAATGGCTTATGGTCAGGCCAGTTAGGAACAGAAATAAGAACCTACAGTTCCCAGCTCTGCTGCCCTAGGAGCAACTATGCTGGGGGAAGTATGGCAGCTTGAGCACTACCCTCTGCTTCCTACTACTTTTCTATCAAACAATATTTAATATTTAATTTGCTGTTCACATGTTTTCTCGGGGAGTGCTACTGTTTCAGACACTGCCGACGCTGACCTGTACATCCGGATGCTCCTCAACTGCCTGGAGGAACTCTCTCTACTCTAGTAGGCCTTTTGGATTAGTGCCTGCTTGGCTTGGCTCGGCTCGATTTGACTTTCCATTTGGTGCTACCTCCTTAGAAAAGATACTTTTTTGTACACTCTTCCCCCTCGGGCCAAATTGAGAGCAAAAACTTAACAATCCTGGAGAAAAAAAGGTCGCACACAGGTTGTAGTAAACAAAAGTTGTGCTAAAGCTAGAGCAGCAAGGGTCAGCACGTCCACACTGTGAATTTATCATTTTTGAAATATGGTGCAGTAGTTCAGACAGTACAGTGAAATACAATAAGGACCTGGATGAGAACGCTGTAGTTTAACTTTAGCTTCACGAGAGTTGAGTTTCAGGTTATTTGTTCTGTTCACTATTCTCCGTGTTTGTGTACATCCTGTGTGCGTAATTACGTCTGCTTCGCTCTGCTTTATTGGCAGTTGCTGTAACTGTATCACTGATGTTTTATAGTCACTTTCGTGTAGCAGTCATGTGTTTTGGTGTTTTTCTGTCGTCGAGCAGACATGTGTCTCAAATCATTTGCGCTGTTTCGACACGTTGGCCCCACAGTCTATTTGCAAATGGAACTGGACCATCAGCAGCCGGTTCATGAATTAAATTAACTGAATTAACAAAAGGGAACGACTTGAAGAAAACTACGGGTCAGTTTTAGTAAGTGGTTATGCATAGATAAAACAATTAGTGTGTTCATGGGACTAAATTAATATGAAAAACGGGGCAATTCAGCCACAATGCACAAAATGTGAGGC
The DNA here is from genome assembly GCA_015082035.1 of Chaenogobius annularis. Classification (NCBI taxonomy): domain Eukaryota; kingdom Metazoa; phylum Chordata; class Actinopteri; order Gobiiformes; family Gobiidae; genus Chaenogobius; species Chaenogobius annularis. The sequence goes on from BJKM01000769.1 coordinate 172,434, forward strand.
GGAGAATAGGCTAAATATATTGTTTAGTGGGTGCCATCTTTCTTTTATCATGACTACAAGAAGTAGAACTGTGAAAATTTTACTTTTGAGAAGCAGGTGTAAACTTTTATGCAGAACAGACTTCTGCATAGAAATTATTTCAATTGCTTGTATATGGCTCATTTACAAGTGAAATAATAACGTGCTGTTTTGAAGGCAGCAGCATAAACAAACACACACACACACACACACACACACACACGTCTTTACCTGAGACTCCTTGGGCTTGACTGTCAAACGTATTCCACAAAAAAGGAGCGTTTAAAAACTCTAGACTACATTTACGCATCAGTACATCCCTTAACCAAGCTGACAGAGGAGTCTATACTGAGCAAGAGAGGATGCACCAACGTGACGAGCCTGTGTCTCCAATGGGGTCTTATTATGTGCAATTATTTTTTAAACACAATGAAAGTCAAGAAGCAGCAGCTTACTGCCACCTCAAGGCAAGAAATGGGACAGCAGTGACAGGTTACATAAAATGTATGGTTATTGAAAATGTATAATGATTGGAGGGTTCCCCTTTTCCGAAAAGGTGGGCGGACGTGCAGTGTGGCTCCTGAGGACCGGGTCAAGTGTAAAAAGACTCACCCTGCAGAGCCACAGTCAGGTGACCGGTCCGGAGCAGACAGCACACCTCTGACGCCTTCCTCAAACACAACCTGCACAGACCACATCAACAAGTACTTAAAAGAAGATTGAAAATGATGGCTCGGGTTACAACAACCACAACCACAACCACAAAACATTTACAAGATCGGCCTTGAAGCCAAAGGTTTCAAATGGTCAAAATCTTTTTGAACTTTTACCAGGATGTGCAGAGATTACTCAATGTAGATGTTACAGGGTGCAGTGGGTAATTAGTGCGGTGTTAACATTTATATAGCACTTTTCTACATTCAAGGCACTTAAAGAGCTTCACATCAAGGGACCTCTCACACATTCACACACTTTCACACACACTTTCACACACTAGGGTATGCAGACACGGGGGGGGGATGGACAGGGGGGGGGGGGGGACACAACAGCAGTATTCACCTGATGAAACTGGAGATGCACCGACAATCTGTGGGCCAGAAGATCTGACCACTCTACCAACGATGTTTATGTCGAGAGTGGGATTCAAGTCAAGAAGACGAGCACTCAACCAGGTCAACATTCACTCTTTGAGCAGTCATCAAGCAACTTCTGACAGCAATTGTTTGCCCTCAGGGAAGAAGAGGCTGAATACTTAAGCAAGCTGCACTTTTCAGTTTTTATAAAAATGAAAAATCTGGAAATGGTGTATAATTTTCCTTTCACTTTGTGTTGATCTTTCTCAAAAAATGTCAAAACAATGATTTAGTTTATGGTCATGATGTGACATCAACAAAAAAACAAAAAAAAAGGGAAGGGCGGGGCAGGACCATAGGGAACTCAGAAAAAGTAAAGAATAAGATCAGCAGATAATGAGGTTGCATCCAACGAAGTGAGGGGTTAACGCGTCTTATGGCAGGAAGTATGAGTCCCATTTTGTCCATTTTTTGGGGAATTTGTCAATTTTTAAGCTGAGTCCGGCGGTAACTTTTTCCATGGTGCGTATGTCAGTTATGATGTCTGTCCAGTCCTTAATCGTCGGAGCAGTCTGTCATCCATTTTTTTTGTGATTGCCTTCTTCCCGGCAGCCAAAAGTATGCTCCATAGATATCCACCCATTATGTCCATAGCGGGAGCTTTGAGGCCCAAATACATTGTTCCAAAATTGAGAGGAATAGCAGTGTCAAAAATCTTCCGGTTCATTTGTGCCTAATATTTCTGTGCAACAGGACAGTCCCAAAACACATGGTAGTGATCTGCCTACCGGCAACCACAGTTTCTCCAGCATTCAGCCGCTCCCTGTGAATAATGTGCACTTTGACATGGGGTTATGAAAAAACAAGTCACATTCTTCCAACAAAATTCAAACATGGGACTTTGTGGTTCTCCACTGTGATGTACATATTTCTTCCCACTCCTCATCCGTCAAAACAAAATTACCTTCATTTTCCCATTTAATTTTAATATATTTAGCAGATTGGCTGTCCATGTCAGTGATACAGCCATAGACTTTAGTTATTATTCCCCTTGAAAGTTCCAATTGCTTTGATAAAGATTTCAGTCAGAGGGTTATAATCGTTGGTGCTTTGTTTTAATTCTTGATTATAACTCCTTGTTTGTAAGTACCTATAGAAGTCCTGTTTCTCCAAGCCAAAGGATTCTTTCAACATATCAAAGTTTTTCCTTTGATTTTCTTTTACGATCTGGTAAAAACTTGTATGCCTTTTGTTATCCAAATCTTAAATCTCAGATCGGTACAGTTTGGCTTCAAGCTTTGATCATGAGCCACCCAGTTTAATATTTTTATATCTTTGTTCAATTTATATACGCTTTGATTAGCTTCTTCCATGTCATAAGCGCAGATTTTACCCATGGATTCTCAACTTCCTCCAAGTTATTCAGCCGTTTGTCATCTGCCAGTAAGGCCTGTGCAGGAACCTCCGGTACAACACCACGTACAATATTTTTCCACTGTGCCTCGTATTCTGGGTCACACAGATGCTGGAAAAAGCTATCAAGAAGTCCAGCTCCGTTCTGGGCTGTACTCTGGACTGGGGGACAGAAGGGTCCTGGCTAAACTCACATCTGTGCTGGACCATGAGTGTCGCCCCCTGCAGGACACTCTGTCCGCTCTGGAGAGCAGCTTCAGTGACAGACTGATCCACCCTCGCTGTGTGAAGGAGAGGTTTCACAGGTCTTTCCTTCTGCTGCTGTCAGACTTTACAACAAACACTGTTAGTCCTGAACGTGTCATTCAGCTTTCATAACCATGTCCAATACTGTTATACTCCTGTGCAATACTGTTATACTCCTGCAATACTGTTATACTCCTGTGCAATACTGTCATACTCCTGTGCAATACTGTCATACTCCTGTGCAATACTGTTATACTCCTGTGCAATACTGTTATACTCCTGTAATACTGTTATACTCCTGTAATACTGTTATACTCCTGTGCAATACTGTTATACTCCTGTGCAATACTGTTATACTCCTGTGCAATACTGTTATACTCCTGTGCAATACTGTTATACTCCTGTGCAATACTGTTATACTCCTCTGCAATACTGTTATACTCCTGTGCAATACTGTTATACTCCTGTGCAATACTGTCATACTCCTGCGCAATACTGTCATACTCCTGCGCAATACTGTTAACTCCTGCGCAATACTTTATACTCCTGCGCAATACTGTTATACTCCCTGCGCAATACTGTTATACCCCTGCGCAATACTGTTATACTGCGCAATACTGTTATACTCCTGTGCAATACTGTTATACTCCTGTGCAATACTGTTATACTCCTGTGCAATACTGTTATACTCCTGTGCAATACTGTTATACTCCTGTGCAATACTGTTATACTCCTGTGCAATACTGTTATACTCCTGTAATACTGCTATACTCCTGTAATACTGCTATACTCCTGTAATACTGTTATACTCCTGTAATACTGTTATACTCCTGTGCAATACTCTTATACTCCTGTGCAATACTCTTATACTCCTGTGCAATACTGTTATACTCCTGTGCCCCCTGTGCAATACTGTTATACCCCTGTGCAATACTGTTATACCCCTGTGCAATACTGTTATACCCCTGTGCAATACTGTTATACCCCTGCCTGCAATACTGTTATACTCCTGTGCAATACTGTTATACTCCTGTGCAATACTGTTATACCCATGTGCAATACTGTTATACCCCTGTGCAATACTGTTATACCCCTGTGCAATACTGTTATACTCCTGTGCAATACTGTGACACAATGTCAATCATCCCTGGTGCAATATTTTCTGTCCATATGACAGCTGTAAATAAGAGTGTTATTATTATCATTATTAAGATTATAAGAGTTTTCTTTTTTTCTAAGTTATCTGGTTTTATTATTATACTGTGCTGAATCTGTTTCTGTACCCTTTGCTGCAACACTGCAATTTCATCATTGTGGGACAAATAAAGGTGATCTTATCTTACACCAGTACAGCAGTGCTCTGATCTGAGCTGAAATAAAGTAATTTTTCAGGCAAAGTACGCCCCAAACCGCTTTTTTCTCTTGGTAGTTGTATGGTCTTAAACCGGATACAAAGGTCTTTTACCGTGCCATATAAATCTTGCTTTATTCCATTCATCAAACAGCCGGTTGGGGATAGGAATTGGTAGAGTCTGGAATAGGTAGAGAAATACTAACAAGACATCATTTTGATTGATTCAACCCTTTGGCTTAGACTAAGATAAGATTCCATTTTTCAAGGTCTTTCTTTATAGAATACTTTTCCAAGCCTGTCTGAACTTGCTGTGGTTCTTTTTAAGTCCGCAAAATCTTTTAAATGTTTTTTATTTTGGGACATAGATGTACTACATTCCCTCTTCTTTGAGAAATGTTTCTTGCGAAGGAAGAGGTTTGTGGACGAAGATATCCAGGACCAACCCAAAAGAAAATGGCGCAGAGATGGCATACTCAATAAGTCCAGGTGACAACAACTGCATCTTTTTCTACATACTCAATATAATATTTGACCCTGGGCTTAAAGGGATTTGAATTTTTTTTTCATCCTGTCTCAAATTGTTCAAAACTTTGTAAAGATATTCATTCTTAGCCTAACTATTACATTTGGTAATAGGTCATAAAAACCACAAGATATTCAGAGGTTATCTTGAAAAGTAGAACGAGGATGATGGCCGCTTCGCTCAGTCAGGTCTGTTGGGCTGTGGTTGAATCCGTTGGACTTATCAGTCTATATTACAAGCCCACCTGGGGAGATTCAACATTTCTCCAAGGGGGGGCAGACTTATAATGAGCTTGGACACGTAGAGCGCTAAAATGTCTAAAAAAACGGAACAAGAAGAACAACGCCACCGACGCCACCAACGCCACCAAGCAATGTTACAGCTAAGCTAGCTAACTAGCCCCGTCGTGGCCTCCACCTCCACCGGCTCTGGACCAGACGCTGCACGGGAGGAGACCAGGAGCAGGATAGACCCAGTGATTATAACGGCTCTACGTCAGATAACAGATAAGATTAAAAAAGGCAGTAGATGCAAACATAGATGTGGTCCCGGCAGAAATGAGTGATTTAAAATCCAAGACAGGGGCGCATGTTAGCAGAGTGGTTAGAGCTCTCGCCTCCTAAATAAGGAGATCATGAGTTTGATTCCCGGGCGAGACAATATCACATGATCTCTCAGGGTTGAGCCTGCATGGGTTCTCTCCGGGTACTCTGACTTCCTAAGGCCCAAAGTGACTGGGATAGGCGTCAGTAAACCGCGACCCCTAACGGGAACAAGAGGTAGAAAATGAATGACTGAAAATCCAAGACAAACGAACTGGACAGCCGAGCCACAGCAGCTGAAAAGGAAATCTCTGATAAGACAGGGTATCTACCCTGCCAGCCAACGAGGCAGATTTGACAAACCAGATACGTCCTGACTGATCAATTGGACGACCTGGAGAATCGTAATTGCAGAGGTAATCTGCGGAATGTCCTTGAAAGAGTTGTAGTTAAACAGCTTTGTCGCCATCTACAGGACGATAACTTATTTGATGTTTTCCAGTCAGGGTCCAGAGCCCCCCACACACTGAAACTGCACTAGTTAAAGTCACAAATGATTTGTTATTTGCTGCTGACGATGGACTGGTCTCAATCCTGATTCTATTGGACCTCAGCGCGCAGCGTTCGACACCATCGACCACAGCATTCTACTGCAGAGGTTAGAATGTGATGTAGGTGTGAGAGGCCCCGCCCTCAGCTGCTTTAAATCCTACCTATCGGATAGGAACCAGTTTGTTAATGCAAACCAGAGCTGGTCCCAAGAGTCTCTAAAAGCACAGTAGGAGGTAGAGCGTTTAGCTACCAAGCTCCTGTGTTGTGGAATCGGCTCCTGTCCATGTTAAAGAGGCTGACACAGTCTCTTCATTTAAGACCAGGCTTAAAACGTTCCTCTTTGAAATCGCTTATGGTCAGGCCAGTTAGGATCAGAAATAAAAACCTACAGTTCCCAGCTATGCTGCCCTAGGAGCAACTATGCTGGGGGAAGTATGGCAGCTTGAGCACTATCCTCTGTTTCCTACTACTTTTCTATCAAACAATATTTAATATTTAATTTCACTTGCAATTTTTTCATCGCTTTTCCTTCTTCTTCTCCCACTTCCCAGACGGGAGTGGAGCAGGCACATCGAGGACCTGTGGATCCAGATGCTCCTCAGCTGCCTGGAGAAACGGTCTGCCTGGAGAAACGGTCTCTACTCCATATGAACGGTTCTTCATCGGCCTCGAAGAATTGGTTCTCCTCCTGAGTGGGTCTAGCTCCACCGTGTATCTTCAAATTGAGGCGCGTCCGCCTGTCCGTCTGAGGGAGTCGGATCTCTCCTTCACTGTGGAACATTACCAAGTCCCTATGAACATTGTTCTAACTACTGTTGTGATTTTGGGCGTTACAAAAATGAATTGAATTGAATTGAATGTCAGTCTTCCTGAGGACACTGACGGAAAAAATGTGGTTAAATTTATGGAGGCTTGGATCCCCGAAATTCTAAAACTTCCAACAAAAATATGGCCGATCCACCTCCCGCCACTTCATATGAGCCCGGCCTGAACCAGAGCTGCGCCGCTGGTCAGGTCTGGGTTTGGGTCGGATCTAGTCCCACTAAAGCACCTTTGTCACACTATCGCTATCTTCCTTTAGAAGTTGATCAATTGATTAAGCCCTAAAACTTAACTGTAAACTTGTGTACATAGCAATGCCTATTTTTATTTTTATTTTTATTTTTGTCCCTTAAATGCATGCCCTTTTGTTTGATTGAATATATGTTGTTTTATTATTGCTCAGTGTTTTATGTTGCACCTTAAGGCCGAGACAAGTTCCTATGTTTGTGAAGTTTGTTAATTGACAATGGCAATAAACCTGTCTGATTCTGATTCTGATTCTGATTCTAAAAACACAAATGAATGATTAATGATTAACTGTTTATGTTAACCATTTTTCTTTTGGTTTAATTACGCTTAATAGCCAATGAGCCAGAACTACATCATTCTTCATTTTATGTCAGTCTCAGGGATTTCCTGTTCAGATGCAGGCTGCCTTTGGCCGTATTACGTGCACACATGCCGTAAATCCCATGGGTGCGGCCAATGTGTGTACACCAAAACCAGAGCTGTGCACACAGGTTCAAAAATACCATACTCTGGTGTACCAACAAATATACACCAAATTTACACAATTTTCACATTGATAAACGAGGGCAATCAAACCATATATAAAAACAAGAAAACAAAGTTTAATAATAAGTCTAGATGCAGATTCAGTTGGCTGCGCAAATTTGAAATGGATGATTTAATAATCGAACATATTGGGACTCTTTTCGACAGCCCAACATAAAATAAGATCATCTTTTCCCATGGGAGAAATTTGTCAGGGGTCACATGCTTTAACACACATACAACATCACCAACAATACAAGTGCATTTAAATCAACATCACCATTGAATACAAAACTAGGAGACCAAAAAAGACACGAGTGATTCAACAACAGGGGCCTGATAAATCTAGAATCAATCAATTCACGGTCACTTGACAGACTTCAATTTGTACTTATACCCGTTGGCTCAATGTATTAATGGTTTATGGTGTCTCAATTGATTAGACAAAACATAAACTTGCCTGCTACGCAGATGATGTCCTACTATATTTGACCAAACCAGAAATGTGACGCATTTCTTACATGATATTGGTTCAATGTCTGGATACAAACTGAATGTACAAACAAATTTAAATTCTTTCTCACTGGTGACACCCTCTGTCCTTTAGAAAGACTTACCCTTAACCGTATTGACCTTACTCCAGAAGCCCGTCTGGGCGTCGCCATACGACGTAATCCTTCTTCCGGTTGTATAAATAAGCACAGGGCTCGGACCTCCAGAGAAAATAAGTTCTACACAGACTAAAAAGCCGTTTTCGGGTCGCCCAGGGAACTGGTGCCGTTGACTTGTTGGTCACATGAACATTGGAAATTTTACACAAATCAATCTAGTTTAGACCATGTTTAGCAGTGAGACTTTTCCCTCGTTCTCCATTTAAACCAATGCAGTTCCCACTGGACCGGAAGAGCAATTACAACAGAAGTGCCAATCTGTGGTAAAAAGAGGAAAAAGTGGGCGGGGTGGAATAAGGTCAATATCTTTATGGAGGACTGCACCCAACTATTTATCAACAATCTTAACAGAAAAAGTCTACCCCTCTTTTCTCCAGTACCAAACATATATGGACCCTCCTTTGCAGACAGTCCTTCCTCTCTTTGTGCTCTTTAAGCCACAAGTTTTTGACATTATTTTATATAATGTATCATTTCAGGGGTCTCGCTACGTACGTACAGGGATACAGGGCGGGGGTCACCATCCCTAACATGATAAACCAAATGGCTCGCCATCCGATTTGACCTGGGAAGAAAATAAACCATCCCTAAAACCCATCTTCATCCCATATTTGAGGCAGCGCCATCATTAAAATACTACTTCAAATAAACAAGTCTCAAGCTTGAAAACGCTGTGTTTTATTCCAATCAGACTCATATTCACTGAGAAATGAGTTTAATGAGGAAGTGAATGTAGACGCGGCACAATACAAAGACATACGGAGCGAGCACGTGCGACATACGGCAATCTGCCGCATTGAAATGAAACTTTCTTGTCACTACAGATACACAACATGTGCGACACTGCACAGATACACAACATGTGCGACACTGCACAGATACACAACATGTGCGTCACTGCACAGATACACAACATGTGCGTCACTGCACAGATACACAACATGTGCGTCACTGCACAGATACACAACATGTGCGTCACTGCACAGATACACAACATGTGCGTCACTGCACAGATACACAACATGTGCGTCACTGCACAGATAACCAACAGTGCGTACACTGCACAGATACACAACACGTGCGTCACTGCACAGATACACAACATGTGTGTCACTGCACAGATACACAACATGTGTGTCACTGCACAGATACACAACATGCGCGTCACTGCACAGATACAACACACGTGCGTCACTGCACAGATACACAACACGTGCGTCACTGCACAGATACACAACATGTGCGTCACTGCACAGATACACAGTAGTGCAGTTTTTGTCCACTTTCTCAGTGAGTTCCAGAAGTCGCGCACCGCGGTGCGAGCCGACAACACGTCTCAAGCCCCTCCTCCCAGCGTTACCATGGAGCTCGACTTTATAATAATTATAATAACTAGTATTAGAGTTAAAAAGAGCTTCAAGTGAGGTGATTATAAACTCAACCTTCTAATATTTAGTCTAGTTATCATTTTATTTTCACAATAGTCATCTGTATGAATGGGTCTAGTCAAGCTAATGAACAGAGTTTCTCTTCCTGCTTTATATTGCAAGTTATATTGCACGTCTGTACATAATTAAATATTATATAGGCCTATTATATAGGCCTATATAGTGTTAATAGTATGTTTAGGGTGCATGTACCTTTGGAAATGATGACGGTACATTAAACCATCCTTGGAGGAAAATATGAGGCATATTTACCATCCCTTCAAAAGATTTTGGGGAGAGCACTGAATTTGTGTTATTTATGCCCATGAATGTCATTTTATCATAATTAGCAACACAGCTCCAAGAAATGTGTGTTATGTTTTTCAGTGCACTAGTTTTTAAGTTTATGAGTTAAGATTCTGGCCTTTCACAAAATGCACCAGACCACGCCCTCAACTTGCTTCACTCCACCTCATTTTTTTGCATGATCACAAGTCTTGTGTAGAGTTCCACACCCTGCGCCAACATAAGATGTCAGGAAATGAGCTCTTTAACCCCCACGTTGCCTCTAGAATCAGGGGCAAAATATGGCTCTTAAGGTCTGGATAGCGAAATGTTTTCTACCAAGTTGTAAAAGAAAATCAAATGAAAAGCTTTGATATGCTGAAGGAATCCTTTGGCTTGGAGAAACAGGTACCTACAAATAAGGAGTTATTATAACCAAGAAATGAAACAAAGTAATGACCACTATAACCCTCTGACTGAGATTCTGAGGGTCTGAATTATATATCTGCATTAATCATCTGGACAGCTACTCTACAAAATATATTAAAAGCAAACAGGATGAAAGAGTGTGAAAATGTGTGTACATCCCAGGGGAGGATCACAAAATCACACGTTTGGAGGGAATTTTGTTGGAAAAAATGTGTCACGTTTTTTTATAATCCCATGTCAAAGTGCCCATTATTCACAGGGAACTGCAGACTGTTGGAGAAACTGTGGCAGCAGGTGGAAAAATCACTATCACATGTTCAGGGACTGTCCTGTTGCTTAAAAGCAATTAAACCAACATTTTCAATGCACTGCAGACTGTTTGTGCTATCCCACTCAATTTGGGCCTAAAAACTCCTGCCATGGACACAATAAATGGATACTTTTGGACCAGACTTTTGGCCTCAGTAAAAAGGCCATCACAAAGAGATGGGTGACTCAAGACACCAACGATCGAAGACTGGACTGACATATGAGATATTACACAAATGGAATAACTGACATTCAGACTTAATTTGAACATGGACAAATTTGAAAAAGTTTGGATTAAATAGGATGTCTATGTTGATCATTTGGTCCATTTGATTAGAAAAAAAAAATAACAATTATATCCACATGCATACACACACACACATATAAGAAAAAAACCAGAACCTGCTTTGAAACACGGCTCATCCAGAGACAGTCATGTCAGTGCTAATATATGCAGGAAAGAGAAGCCTTTCCAGAATAAATTCAACTAGCTTTTTGTACAGGTGTGGTGATTACTTTGCCTAGAGATTACCCAGTGTAGGCGTTACCTGGTGTAGTGAAGCCAGTGGGTGCTCTCCAGAGTTGACAGCCATTTATCGTCAGGCACGGACACTGAGCTGGACACATCTGCACCACAGGGAGAACAGGTGGGACATCAGATTTGTTTCTCACACCACATGTTTATGTTCATTCCTTTTACATGAATAAACAACATTGAATCTCCTTGTACTAATGAAGTCTATCAAAAGAAGAAAAATCTTCCTTCAAAATTAGACCCCCCTCCCCTGTGGATGCACTTTCTATGAGGTTAACTGATTTGATGATTATACTTTGAAGTCTTTCACACATTTCACACTCCCCAGCCCCCCCAGCCTTCTCAGTTCTGGAGCCCCTGGTTATATGTACACAACCCCCTGGGTTTACTTAAGCTGCACATTAGGTCATGGACGCATGGTGGAAATATCAGCAGATGTCACTGTGACTAAAGGACAGGGCTCCTTTCGCCACGTGCTTCAAGGTAACTCATTTTTTTAAAATCACGTTTTAAGTGGAAACAACATTGTTCAATCTGCACCTGAAGATGCTTTATTATTTCATTTATTCATCTATAGATTTACATGCGACATTGTAACTCAAATGCTGTTTTCTCCCATAGGGACATAAATGTCACCCCTTCAAGCAGCAACTAAAAAACACCAAACTTTACAATCTTGTACCTAACAAGGTTTTAAGTGATTGTATAGAAGGATTTGTTGGATCGAATTCTATGTATTAATTCATTTAAGTTTTAACTAAAGAAATTTCAACTTGTCTCTATTCATTTATCAGAGTTAAATGTACCAAATATGTGCATTTTTGGCTATATTCACACATAAAATACCTCATTTTTATATAAAACAGCAAAAGTGACTTTTTGTAAGTAAACTACACAATGAATGTTTTCCTCAGTGCCCCGCCCTGTTCCCCTCTGCTCTCTGCAGTGCTACAAACCACAGAGCAGAAGGGCAGAGGACGGGGATATTGAGTGTTGGTACTGTGGGCTAACCTCCGAGGCATAGGGTCCGCAAGCGGCTGTGGGCCAACTGGATGTCGAGTGGTGAGGGCAGCTCCTCCCCCAACTCCACCACCACACACAGGGAAGAGTGGCCACCAAACAGGATCAGCTCCAGGTTCCTGCATCACATGAAACAGAAAACACAAAAAACTATTTCATTGGAATCTGTGTATGGTCAGTGTACAATTTGTTGATGGAAACAACCAAATAATACAAAAAACAAATTCAAAAATTGACTATTATTATTATTAATATTATATATTTACTATTTTTATTTCCGCATAACATTATTGGCTGATTGAAGTTTCCGAGGGCTGACGCACTGTGGGCACATCCACTCATGTCTCCCAGTTACAAGCACAACAGAGCCTGCAAAACCCGTTCCCTGTCTTCTATCACCCTGTCTTCGAACCCCTTTCATACCTGATAAGAAGAAAAGTAGAAGAAGAAAGGTGTTGCCAAATATAGTTTTGGTGTAATTTTGTTTGAACAAAACAAAATTACGCCAAATGTTCTCTTTTTTGGTTTTGGTGTCAAAACGGAAAAACCAAAGAGTGAACCATACACAATTGTGTATGATTCGTTCAGTTGATTTTCAATTTCAAGTCTGCTTGGACTAAACTAAGACTAAAGCAGGTCCAGAACCAGGAGTTGTGATCCGTAAACGGAGAAAAAGCAAAATGTACATCTTTAGAAAGCAAAATCTGCTCAGTGTCCAAGGGCAAGCAGCAGCCTCAGCATCAGATGATCCATGAAGCGATGACCCGCAGCAGTCCTGGTGCGAGGCCTTTGAGCCCTTGGGATGATTGTCACCGAGTACACGAGCAGTGGCGCCGCTCCCATTATGCACGTAATGATCAATATCAGTTGTCAATTCAAACTAGGACTCAAGTGTGGCCTCTCTCTCTCATAACGAGTTTGCGAAGCGCAGGGGCCTCTACAAGCCACAGATTAAACAGATGAAAATAGCCTCATATTCAATTAGAAGCCTTGAAACAGAGACAATGAAACAAGATGTGCGACGTGTCCAGCTGGTGCGGTGAACTGCAGAACTGACACCGCTTACAAATGCGACAAAGTGTCGATAGTTTGCGGCCTGCAGTGTTTTCTAGAGCCTCGATCTGTTCTGCAGAAGAGCAGGAGAAGGGCTGCAGGTGACACTGGAGCAGAGGCGGAGCAAGGACTAGAGACCTAAAACAACTACATATTTTGTACATGTTTGAAATGGGTTGGGCTAGGTGGGCACCACTGATCATTTCTGCTTAGGGCACCCAAAGGACTATCAGTGGCCCTGTACATGGGATTACATGAGCCGTAGAATGCGTGTAAGGTTAGTTTTGTTGGTTTGGACCCAAATCCAAAAAAGAGATGTTTAAGGTAGAAAAAGATTCAGTTGTTTCATCTGGACTCTGTTTTAGAAAAACAAAACGTTTCGACTCTCGTCCAAGAGTCATTCTCAATCAGAGAAACAAGTCTGAGAACTCCCATGGGGCGGGACCTCCTGCTAATGGCCCATTGAAACTGGGATGGGCCTATTGTTCTATTGTTCCCTGCCTCACCTTGAGTGACTGTTTAGCATCCGAATGCCCCGGGCGTCTCCATGGTTTCAGCAGACCATTATAAACAACTGGAAGGTTGAATCTTAAACCTCCATTACAATTGAAAGAAGGATTCTCTTTTTTAACAAAGATTGCCTCCTTAACTCCTCTTTCAAACCATCTTTTCTCCTGCTCAGAATCTCCACCTCACTGTCTTCAATAGAGTGGTTTGTGGCTGTTAAGATGAAGATGCACGGCGCTCTGGGGTCCTGAACTCGAGTGTCTTCTGTGCTGATAAAGCCTCTTGTGAAGTGGCTGTTTAGTCTCCCCTATGTGGCGCTCTTTACAACTGTCTTCACTGCATTGGATAGAATACACTATATTGCTCTGTTTTTGTGTCGGCATCTTGTTCTTAGGGTGAACCAGTTTTTGTCTTAACGTGTTCCTGGTTTGAAATAAACAGGACCAGACCAGAACACATACAAATGGTGAGCACAAAGGCTCTCCGAAATGCCAAAATACAACCATCGAAACCCATTTTGATCAACGTAAAGGATATCATATTTGTCAGGCGTGTTTTTATGCATGTGTCACACCGGGTTGTTCTTTCCTGCCTGAAAATGGCACTTTTAAATTTCTCTGTCGTGTCTTTGTGATTTGTTGTAGTAGTGTGAAGCACTTTCAATTGCCCTGTGTACGAATTGTGCTCTACAAATAAACTTGCCTTGCCTTTCATTCTGACTCAAGGCACAGCAGCACCTGGCACAGTCGAGCATCCCTCTGGTTAGCTATACCTGTTACTTCTCCCCGAAAGTATTGCGTTTCTTACTGCATTTGTGTGAGATTAAAAAGTGCACACACTATAACAGTGGCTGTTTAGTCTCACTATGTGACGCTCTTTACAACTTTTCCTCACCGTATTGGACAGAATACTGTTTTTGTGTAGGCATCTTTTTTTTGTCTTAAGGTGTTGTTTAAAATAAACATGGATTTTGTGCCGTCTAAAAATCCTTTGCAGTTTTTCTGACAGTCCTGAGACATAAGGGACAGAGACACCCCTTCTTCTTGGTTCTGTTTCCCTTTTGTCCCATTTGTCCAGCTTTTTGTTTCTCTTTACTTTGATAAGAGCCCAAGTCGGGTATCCACAGGCTGAGAGAGCATTCCGGACGTGTGTTTCCTCTTTCCTCTTGCCCTCGGAGCTGGTGGGGCACCGCTTGTGCTCTGTGTTGTAATGTCCAGCTCACCTCCAGGTGGTGCTGTAGTGGGTGGTTAGAGTCAAAGAGCAGGTACTGATCAGTGTGTAGGTTTTGTTAATTTCCTGTTAGATGTGCGGTTATCGTGAGACTGTGTGAGAGGCAGGTTTTGTCTGTGCTTACCAGTGTGTGAATATGGCGGTGAAATAAACTCTGGCATTAAAAACAATGACCTCGTGTTTTCTGTATTTACATGGTAGCAGAGGATGGTACCTCCGAAGTATCTGGAGACTTGTTACGGAGTTGGACAAGAAGAAGCAAGCACTGGTGGTGGCGCTGGGGCTCGAATCGAGAGCACGAGAAACGACTTTGGAAAATATCCGGGGAAGATTTGAACAAAGACAACGGGATGGAAACATTGCTTTCTAAACTGGATGTGGTCTTCTTGAGAGAAGACAGACGCCGCTTAAGAAGCGTACTCCCATTTTGATTCGATATCAAAGCATAGTGCCGTATCCATGGCGGACTATATCATTGACTTTGAGCAGAGATACAACCGCATGAAAAAGTACATGACGACTGCCTGACACAGTGCTGGCTTTCAAGCTTCTGGACACGGCGTGTCTGGAAGAGAAAAGCAGACCGCTCGCACTGACTGCGTGGGCCGAGCTGACTTTTTGTGTCTATGAAGTCGGCGTTAAAGTGGATCTTCGTTGGAAAAACAACAAGTGGAACGAACAGTGGCGAATGTCAAGATACAGCATTTTTCACTGAGCAAAGGCAAACGGTAAAATTCAGACGTAACAACGGCCCGTCACCGAGCAACAGCAGGTACAACAAGGTACAAATCCACTCGATAAATACGGCAAGCGTACAAAGTGTGCCATTTGTCCGAGCACGTACCATTGGGCTAAAGATTGTCCTCATCGGAGAAATGAAGTAAAGTTTACTGAAGATGAAAATGTGGAAGAGTGCAACATCATTCTGTTTACTAAGGCGGCTATGACAGACTCAGAAATCTTCCTAACTGAATCATTTGGATCAGCCATCATCGACACTGCCTGTACACGTACCGTTTGTGGTCAAAAGTGGCTGAATAGTTACATGAAGGACCCTTCACAAAAGCCAAATTCACAAGCTGCTGCAAACTGAATGTTTTAGCTGTCGCCCTTTTAGGTTTGGAGATGGTCAAGTAGTGCTCTCCAAGAAAAAAGTGAAACTTCCTGCCAAAATAGAGAAATAAAGTGCCCCATTGAAACTGAAAGTTGTCCCAGCTGATATTCCTCTACTGTTGAGCCAAATGTCTGAAGAGAGCAGGTACTACTTTAGCCATGGAGAATGACAGGGTTGTCATGTTCAAGCGACCTGTGCCTCTTGAGCTCACTAGTTCAGGACACTATTGTGTGGACATCAGAGACGTAACTACAGAAGGGACCTGCAATGAGAATGTGATGTCCTGGTCGTCACCGCAGCACATGTCCACCAGAGAAAAACATCAAATTCTTCTGAAACTTCAACAAGCAGTTTGGCCATGCCTCTGCAGAGCGGCTGCAGGAGCTCATTCAAAGCTCTGGTAAGACTGACCAAAACGTCTTGTCATCTTGCAAGAAATTATTCGTGACAGTGAAATATGCCAAAGATACAGCAGGACTAAGCCCCAGCCTGCTGTTGGTTTGCTGTTAGCTCCAGAGTACAATGAAACTGTGGCAATAGATCTACATGAGCTGGAACCTGGAGTATGGTACCTCACATCATTGACACACTTCACACGCTTCAGTGCTGGAAACATCGTGAGGACCAAGAAACGCGTCAGAGATGCGTCAACTCCTTCATTCATGTCGTGGATAAGTGGTCCATGGAGCGCCCAAGCGTATCGACACGTAACGTATGACAACGGTGGGGAGTTCAACAATGAGGAGATACGAGACACGGCAAAAGAACTTCAACATCGAGACAAAAACTACTGCAGGATACAGTCCCTGGAGCAACGGGCTGCTGGAGAGACATAAAAATAGTATGATTATTGTGCATGGTTATAGCCCGCACCAGCTTGTGTTTGGTCAAAACCTCAAGCTCCCTTCTGTTTTGGTGGATAAACTACCAGCTCTAGAGGGCAATCTATGAGCACAAGAGTAGGGCAGCATATAGGCGGCACTACTACATGCATCCAGGAGAGCTTTCACGGAGGTGGAATCCTCAGAAAGAATAAGGCGAGCTTCTACGGAAAGCAACTTAGGCCTACAGATGAAAAATACGAGACAGGAGACAAAGTGTACTATAAACGTGCTGACAGTACAGAGTGGAAAGGTCCAGCTGTAGTGATTGGCCAGGATGGGTCTGTAGTGGTTCATCAGACATGGGGGAATCCTTGGTGGTGTGCACCAGGTTGAGTAAAGTTAATGCACCAGATGAAGAGGAGACAGATGGTCCACAGTGCTCCTGTAAACAGTACAGAAAATGATAATACAGTGCCTACTGACGTGTCAGAAAGTTCAGAATGATGAACAAAGTGTTGATGGAGAAGAGCAAACTGACAACAACAATGCACACTATTGTAGAGAACCTTAGACAAACTACTGTGACATGCCTCTGAAACAGACAGTATTGTAATGGATGATGTAAAACTAAAAACTGGGCAGGAGGTCACATTTACAAACAGAGATGATTGGTGTCCAGCGCACGGCCAGAGTCTTACAGAGCAAGCAGGCAAAGCCAAAGGACAGTACAAAGACTGGTCCAATGTTCAATATCTTGGAAGTGATGGCAGTGAAGGACAAAAGCAGGCATTAGACATGTCACATTGACAACTTTCGATTGAGTCTGAAAACAATGAATCTGATGTACTTGTTGCTACAGATGTCTCGTTTGACAGTGCTAAACAGCAAGAGATGGAGAATTGGCAAAATGATAATGTTTTTGAGGAAGTTGCAGACCGGGGGACGAGTCATAAATGTATTTGTATCTACTAGAAGTGTCTGTACACTAAAAAGAATGGTGTACAAATGGGCGTATTGAACCTAAGGCACGGCTTGTAGCGAGAGGTTTTGGTTTGAAGAGGACAATATTCACGATTTACAGAAAGATTCTCCCACATGTGCATATAATTCAGAGTCACTCAGACTGCTGTTAGCTGTGCGTGGCCGGGTCAAAACAAATGAGGTTCATTCGATGGACATTAAATTTTTATCGGCTTTTTTGCTACAGGGCATCTATGGAACGTTATATTCGAGATTTCCCCACACCTGAGGCGGGCGTGGACATTGTACTGTGGGAACTTAAGAAGTGTGTGTATGGACTTGCAGATGCCGCCCTCTACTCTCACATACTGGTACAACAAATAAACCACAAAGTCAAAGAACTAATGCTGGACACTGGTGGTAAAATGTCTCAGGTTGATCCTGCTGTCTTCTATTGGTTGAATGAACATTGTGAGGTCACAGGTGTGTTGGCATGTCCATGTAGATGATTTCCTGTGGGCAGGTTCAGAGCATTTATAACACATGTGATTCCTGTCCTGAAGTCTACCTTGAATGTGGGTCGTGAAGAACATGAGAGTATTTCTTATGTGGGAATGGACATTGTGACAGCTGTGATTAGGTGCTAGTACATCAGCAAAAAGTTACATTGAAAATCTGCAACCAGTCGACGTACAGCCAGCTTGGGCTGTGGAAAGGGAAGTGCCTTAAAATGAGATGGAGACAGAACTGCTCAGGTCCAAAATGGGGCAGATTTTTTGCGGGCTGCTAGACAAACAAGGCCAGATGTAATGTTTGACACATGTAGCCTGGGCTCCAACATCGAGAATGCCACTGTCCAATCCATACATGACGTGAACAAGGTGATCCGTAAACTTAAGTCAGAGAAGGTCACACTTAAGTTTCAGCACGTAGGAAACTCTGCTGATTTGAGTTGTCTTCAGTGATGCTTCACTTGGCAATCTTCCAGACAGTGGTACACAGGGAGGGGCTTTGATTGCACTCATGGGAAGAGAGGCGTTTTCCCCTCTGTTTTGGCACTGTTTAGGCACGTCTGTTTGGAAAATCAGACGTGTGGTGAGAAGCACTCTGGCAGGAGAAACCCTTGCCATGTCAGATGGTATAGACAATGCAATGTTTCTGGCCACACGAGCTCACTGCTGGAAATGCTAGTCTGAATGCTCTTCCCCTCATCTGTGTAACCGACAATCATTCCCTGTTTGATGCACTGAAGTCCACTAAGCAGGTCACAGAGAAGAGACTCAGGTTCGAAATAAGCAGCATTAAAGAGCTCCTACAGGCTAAGAAAATCAAAAGGGTCTGTTGGTCAGATGCAAAGTCACAGCTCGCTGATTGTTTGACTAAAAAGGGAGCTTCACCACTCATGCTTCTCAAAGCTTTAGACGAGGGTTCATGGTTACTGTCACAAATGCTTTGCACGTAAGAATTTTTTAGCGCAAGACAAGTGTGAGAGGCGGGTTTGTCTGTGCTTACCGGTGTGTGAACTTGGCGGTGGAATAACCTCTGGCATTACAAGAATTACCTCATGTTTTCGCTATTTACAGGTTTCCTATAGACTTGTATCTGGAGGTCAATACCTTCTTCTCAAACTGCTCCATGTACAGGCTATTATCAGGAGGTTCCACCCAGTGGGCAGGGCTCAGAGTAAAATAAATATCTCAGACTTGATCCACAGATTGAGAATGACTCTTCGATGAAAGTCCAAATGAAAAGTCCAGGACGAATGAGGGATTCCACTGACTGCTACTCCAAGAGAAGTGGATCTGTACCCTGATGCTTCCTGGTTGAAAAACATTGACCTACATGACCATTATCGCGTGCACAGTAATACAATACAGTTATAAAGATAAAGTGGGCAGTACCGTATGTCATCCTTCTCGTGGTAGATGTTGTTCTGAAAGCTGGACATACGTAAGAGGTCAGCACCGTGGGGGTGTCTCCAGCTCCAGCGCTGCAGAAGCACACAATGTTTAATCACACAGCAACACAGCAGCCACACAAGGGCGGTAACAGGGAGGCTGCACTGACCGGGATACGCCCCTCACTGAAGTGGGCAAAGCTCTTCTTCAGCTCTGTGTCCAGAACCCTCTGCGGCACCACCACAAAGCGAGGCAGGCTGCACCACAGACACAGGCAACACAGACATCATATATTTCAACTGTAAAATTCACTACACATTAGATGCCACCTAAAATATGTAAATATGTTTACTGGTGGCCTCTGATTACAGAGAGGACAAGACGGCCAGATTTACCTGGTGGCCATCTCAAAGCGTTCATTGACGGCGGTGACCCTCCAGCCCACAGCTCCACAGCGCTCCAACTCCTGCTCCCAGTCCTGAGCTGACTCAAACCAGTTCATGTGACAGTCTCTGCTGCGGTTACTCAGGAACTGCTTCATCTCTGCACCACCAAACATCACAATGTCACACCATCACACCTTACAGACACATGCATGGTCAACTTTGATGCAGCATTGTTTGTCATTAGCTGGCGTTCCCTGTTTCAAACATAATCCAGTTTAATTATCTGCTTCTTTACCCTGAAAAAGCAAGGTATTTACATCTACGAGACGGTTTATCTGAGCAGATAGTCACACTGGACAACATCAGTGTGGCCTCCAGCTCCACTGGAAGAAACCTTGGATTGGTCTTATTTGACCAAGAGCTCTCATTCAAAGCACACAGCCTATTTCCATCTGCGTAATATAGATAAAATCAGATTAGACTATTTTAACTCCTGCTGCAGCGTGTCCTAAAAGCTCTATAAAAGACTTTCAACTGGTTCAAAATGCAGCAGCAAGATTACAAACAGGAACTAAAAGAAGAGTCTCTTCACTGGCCCCTGTTGTGGATTTTCTATAAATACCATCAAAAATAAATAACAAGTAGAGCTTTGTCTGGATCAAGTAGTGGATATTTTATTTAGAAGTGCACAGGTGAATCTGTCCCTAACAAAGCTGTCCTTTCCCTAAGCGGCACAGAACAATTGTTGATCACATCTATATATACCAAAAGGCGGGGGGCCATTTCCCCCATGCAGTGAAGCTTAAACATCCCAAGGTCCACAAGAGCAAGACAACACAGCCAGTTACCTTTCACAATCTAGACTTTCTAATTAAGTGACCTGGATACATGTCAACACTCATGTGACTCCTGTGTCTAACGTGACACATAACGTGAAGATATTGTACCATATCAGTCAAACTGAGCACTTCACTCTCAAAAATGCTGTACTATTGGAGTCTCTAAAAGAACAGTAGGAGGTAGAGCGTTTAGCTCCCAAGCTCCTGTGTTGTGGAATCAGCTCCTGTCCATGTTAAAGAGGCCGACACAGTCTCTTCATTTAAGACCAGGCTTAAAACGTTCCTCTTTGAAATGGCTTATGGTCAGGCCAGTTAGGAACAGAAATAAAAAATTCAGTTGCTGCCCTGATCTGTGGACCTGGATGCTCCTTATCTACATGGGAGTAGGATCGCTCCTGCACTGTGGTGCTCCTTGCCAGGAAGGAGGGTCTAAGGACAAGGGATGCTCTGGGACAGTATCCATTTGCTTAATTTCTGTGAAAGTTCGTTAATCTGCTTATTTTTCACCAATGACTATTTGATCATGTGATTTTCTATCTTTCTGAAGGTAAAACCAAAAATTGTGTGCATCCCTGTGAGGCAACTGCTGTGAAAAAATACATTGAATTGGAACATTTGAGCGCTATGAGTGTACTATACGTGACCACAGTGCCCAGAGGCTGCTGACCATGCTGTACGTACCCACACTGCCTAGTGCTGCATTCTGGAAGCACAGGACTGACCCAGGCTTCAGGGGCTGGTAGGACTTGGCGATGGTGTAGGTCATCTGAGTGAACACAACCAGATGTACATGTAAAAAAGCTTCACAACTGCATTAGTGTCTTTTGTGATTTGTGAATGTCCATGTTTAAGTGAGACTATGAAATTATTAAAGATTCAATTGACCTGACGACAAAAACAGATATTTGTGATGCGTTTAATCAGCACTTTGCTGAATCTGTAAATATCTTTGATGCTGCTGCTCCATCTGTTGCTGCTCCCCAAATACATGAGAATAGACCTGATGATCAAGTATTTTCCCTTAAGCCCTTTACACAGTATGAAGTATTAAATATGTTGCTCTCCATAGATCCAAGAAAGTCCACTGGAGCTGACGCCCTCGAACCTAGGTTACTTTTGTGATCAGCCCCACTAATAGTAAATTGTTTAACTCATGTTTTTAATCTCGCAGTTCAAACTGAAAGTATCCCATTACTGTGGAAAACTGCTTTTGTCCTCCTTTTGCACAAAGGAGCCCATACAAAATGATTTGAATCATTTCCCTCCAATTTCAAAACTATCCTGCCGAGCAAAACTCTTAGAGAAGCTCATAAGTAACCAGGTGCGTTCTTAACCAAATATTCCATTTTAAATAGCTACCAGTCTGGATTTAGACCGGGACATTTTTTATTTGTCAAAGGCCTTTGAGTCAGTAGATCACTGTATTCTCTTCCAAGCGTCGGGATGTTTTTGGGTTTGATACCAATTCTAAAAAATGGTTTGCCGATGACCTCACAAATAGAGCTCAAGCCGTTTCTGCTGATGGCTTTCAATCTGAATTTTCTTACCTTTATAAAGGTGTTCCTCAAGGCTCTGTCCTTGGACCACTGTTATTTACAATTTATATAAACTCAATTGGGCATAATCTAAAACACAGTAGCATCCACTTGTATGCAGATGAGGCCATTCTGTATGCTAAGGCACTTCTTGTGCACAAGTGATTCAAAATATTCAAGAGGATTTTCACTCCATCCAACACAACTGTGTTCATTTAAAATTAGGAAAGAATTCAAATAAAACTAAATGTATGTATGTTGTAGTAGGTACTTGTTCAATCACATTACCACCGAGCGTAAGAATAGATACATTGTTTGCGTCACTAGAGTGTCTTTTGGAGAACAGCATACATTTTGTTTTATTGGAATTCATTAACAATTTAAAATTAACACAATTTTGTTGGATGTAATGAAAATCCACTTGGATTTGTACATTTTGTAATCCAGACCTTCAATCTCAGTTCTATTTGGTACAAAACCTTGGTCATACACCAACCAGCTTAAGCCGTTAACATCTTTGTTTGGTTTGTATGTTTTGATCAGCTCCTTCCATGTTGTAAGCACAGATTTTACCCAGGGATTCTTAACTTCCTCAACCGTTTGTCAGATTCAAACCTTTGATTCAAGTCTGGGATCAGAGTACATTTTTCAAGATCTTGTTTAATAGTGGAGAAAAGAGGATTGTATTTTTTCTTTAAGATTGTAAATAGTTCTTTATGGAGGACCATACCTAAATATTTACATTTGCCAATTAAATGGGCAAGTCTTTCTAAAGAACAGAGGGGGTCACCAGTAAGAGATAATACAAAATTTTTTTGTATATTCAATTTGTATCCAGACATTGGACCAATATCATGAAGGAAATGAATCACATTAAGTATGGACATTTCTGGTTTGGTTAAATATTATAAGACATCATCTGCATAGCAGGCAATTTTACGTTCTGTCCCGTCATTTAAGACACCATAAATTGTTTCCAAATGTCTGGGCAATGGTTCCAAGTACAAAGCAAACAGCAAGGGGGACCAAGCACTATATATTATTTTAGATACATTTTCTTTGTGTGAATAGGTGATGGTCAAACATGATCTGTGAATGAGGGGTAGGACCAAAAGCCCCTGAGGGGGACCGACCTGGAGGACCTGTGAGTCGGGGCTGAGCCGGTCGAAAAGCAGACACACCACACGCATGTCTCGGCAGTATAGCAGCAGCTCCTCTGGGGTGAACTTCAGGGAAGATGAGGCGGTCACAAGCTTGGTCCGGTTAGGCCCCACTGAGAGGGACAGGGGCAGAGAGACAGAATTAAGGTTTATGGAAATTAGAGCGTGGCATGGCATCTGACACACTACACGTAATCATCCGCTTGTTCCCGTTAGGGGTCGCAGGTGACTGGAGCCTATCCCAGTGCCTTTGGGCCTTAGGCGGGGTACACCCTGGACAGTGGCCAACTCGTCGCAGGGCTAACACAGAGACATAGACTCACAAACAAACATTCACTCGCACACTCATTCACTAGGGCCAATTTACAGTTGCCAATTCACCTCACACATGCATGTCTTTGGACGGTGGGAGGAAGCCGGAGAACCCGGAGAGAACCCACGGTAACATGGGGAGGACATGCAGACTCCACCCAGAGAGATCATGTGATGTAATGTTCGCCCAGGAATCGAACTCATGATTTCCTTCTTGGGAGGTGAGAGCTCTAACCGCTCTGCCACCGTGTTAAAGAGGCTCAGAAGACATAACGTGTCTATGTGGGGGGGGGAAGAAGTCTGATTCAGCATGCTGTCAGAGTCACTGGTCCCATTCTAGTCCAGCACAATGTCCTGCTGTTCCCCTCTTTTGAAAAGGAACTATTTGGCTATTTTTGTTTTTCAAAACGTATATCACAAAAACAGAACAGGAACAGAGGGAGTACAATAAATTTAGTAAATTAAGACATACTGTATATAGTCCAAAGGAAACATCTCAATTTGTCCAAAGTCTTTCAAATTTGTCCATTTTCGGATTTAGTCCGAATGTGATTTTTTGCATTTTACGTAATGCCTGAAAATGTATAACGGTCATTGTTTTGTTTAATTTCATGGTTATAACTACTTATTTGTAGTGTCCTCTCAGTGAAGTGTCCTCATGTCCCTTAGAAGGACTTACCCACGACCACCTTCTCTATGGAGGCCAGAGCCACATCGTGGTCCCCCAGTAGCACAGGATCAGCATTGTCCTGAAAAACATATTGTAAATCTAATGACATAATTTTTCATTTCAGACACATTTAAATATTCAAAGGACCACAACTGCTCAATAAAACTTCAAAAATAAAGTACTATGCAACTCTCAAATCGATCAATCAATCAATTGATTAATTAATCAAGTCATCAATAAACTAATTAAACAAATTCCCAATTTGACAAGTATACCCCGGGGTCATTTAACATTTGTCATTAAATTGAGATGTGCAATCCTTCAATCATTTTAAATATACTTTCTAAAATCATTTTTGGGTTTTGCCCTCGACAAAACCACTATAGCAGGCTATAGATTATATTAGGTATTTCTTAATTGTCCCCATAGAGAAATGTGTCCTTTGCATTTGACCAATCACTGCAGCGCAGCACCTGGGACATATCTCTAGATCTTGAGCTTAGATTGGTCAAGACCACCTTCGGTGGAGGATTTCATCTGTGCTGTATGTTTTGGATTGATGGGTGTTGCAGGAGGACCAGTGAGAGGGCGTCTGAGGCCGGGGTAACTTACCTCATGGGTCTGGAGGAGGTACTAAAGGGCCCGGGGTACTTACCGGAGGGTTGGGGCAGTCCTGGGGAACAAACGCCACTCTGAAATGAGTGCAGAACAGGGTCCCGGACAGCCAGCCACGGCCCTCTCTGGATGTAAGCTTCTTCCGCACCATCAGGACCCTCTGGAGGACGCACTCCCCTGTCGATACAAGGGACAGGATACAGTCAGTAGATGCAGGGCAGGAGACAATCAGGACAGTCAGCACATTGGGCTGCCGGCAAACATGTTGGGGACCAATGCCATATCTGGCTTTGATACGGAGTGGACATTTGCGCTTGGAATGCTTCCTTCACTTCTCCTCCAGACCTGACGGGGCATCGTGGAGCCGAGTGGCCTTGAGCAGGTCAGAGCAAATGGCCAAATAGTCCAATGCAACAATAATTTTCTTTACATAAGCAATAGTCTGAATATTATAATCCAGTTCTTATTAGAGAAGCATCACTACAGTAAGCACTATACAAACCTCTCTGAGCTGTGATGTTTTAGTACTTCATTGAAACATTCTGAAATGCTACATGTTTTATAATTCATTATGTATTGAGATTTGACCACTTATCAGCACAATGAATCAGAAAAAGTTTATTGGCACTGTCAGGACATTGCTTTGGCTCTAGGTGCAACATGACACAATGAATAATGAGAGTATAATATAAACAAGGATAAGGCTTGTATAATTTTTTTTTTAAAAGTTTACTAAATTACAATAAAAACAGACTTAAACAAAATACTTTGACTAAGTATATGCACAAAATGTTTCCTGAGGTCCAGCATCATCTCCACTGTCTTCTGGATGTAGCAGACTCATCCCCGTCAGAGAAGAGTTCCATGAGGGTGGGGTCGTCTTCAAACTTGATGAATAAACAAACTGCTCTCAACTGAGACACAAGGAAATCATTGCAGCTCATCGCCGTTGAAACTCCTGAACGCCACTGTAAACTAAACTAAATGTATATGCATGCTAATATGTTTCAATTAACTTTACAAATTGAATACATTAGTTAATCACTATTGAACTATGCATTGAATACATTCATGGTGTCATGATTATATGGATCAATTAGATCACAATCATTTTGTAATGACCGCAGCAAATTGTGCCTTTTGAGAACAGTCAGCTATTGTGCAAACAACACTGGTCAAAGTATAGCTTGTGTTGGGAAAAAAATGTTGATAATGCATTTTGTAACGCATTCTGTCACATGGTCCAACACTGTGTGTTGCACACAAAGAATGTAATTTGCATTCTTTGTTGGAGATTTCATATCATATCATATATACAATATAATCAATTACACCAATAACCAGAGGTGGGTAGTATTCTGTAACATTTACATGAGTAACTCAAATATATTGAGTAATGTATTGTACATCAGGGTCTTTTTGGGCTTTTCCACCTTCAAGGCACTGAAGGAGATGGTTCAACATTCAAGTTATTTGTTTATAGGCAGAGGCACCTCTGGGGGTCTGGGTGGTCTGGAAAACTTTGAAGAGGTCATAAGCGTTTTCCTGCATTCTGCTGAATTTTATGTTTTACTGTTTTAGCAGGTCACTGTCCATTCACTTTGGCTGCGTGATGATTCTATTTTATTCTCAGTCAAATAAAATCCCCCCTTCACCCCATTAACCCCAGGACTTGCATGGTAACTGAATGTTGTGCACACAGATGGGAAAACAAAATGCGAGTCAGACTGCCCAATCTGAGAAATTTGATTCAAGTCCCTGAAAAAAAAGATAACGCCCAGTCCCACTGAAACTAGTCGGAAACTTGCTGTGCTAAATGTCAGATCCTTATGTAACAAATCATTCTTAATTAATCATTTTATAATCTTATAATCTTAATTTTATGTTTTCAACTGAAACATGGCTTGATAAAAACACAGGAAATTTTGTTCTAATAGAATCTGCTCCACCCAACTTTAAGTTTGAATCTGAAACACAAGAAAACAAAAAGGGAGGAGGTGTGTGTGCGTTTGTTAGAAATGAAATAGTTACCCACAGGTTGTCCTTTGGGGTGTTTTCAACATTTGAGTACTTATCCTTTCAAATTGAGCTAAAACAGTCTCCATCCATTCTCTTCGTTGTTTTATACAAGCCTCCTCAGCACTGCAAAAGTTTTATTGATGATTTTACTGAGATGCTTTCAGTCGTATGCACAGACTTTGATGGTTTGGTCATCACAGGTGCTTTCAATGTCATGTGAACAGGTGCTTTCAATGTTCATGTTGATAATATTTGTGACAGAAACGCTAAAGAGCTCCATGCTGTCCTTGAAACTTTCGGTCTTACTCAGCACGTGAGTGGCCCCACCCACAGCAGAGGGCACACTCTAGTCTAAACCAGACTTGGAGAGACTTATCCATGCGTTTGTCTCTAGTAGATTAGACTACTGTAACGGCCTGCTCACTGGCCTCTCCAAACGAGCTGTAAAACAGCTGCAGTACATCCAGAACCAGAACGATGCTGCTCGGGTCCTGACTAGAACCAGGAAAGTACGATCCTGTCCTGTGCTCAGGTCTCTGCACCGGCTTCAGGCTCAGAGAATAGACTTCAAAGCAGCTCTGCTTGTATACAAGTCTCTGAGGACCTCAGGGACCGGCCTACTGCTGGTGCCCAGAGTCAGGACTAAACATGGGGAATCTGCGTTTCAGTTTTATGCAGCTAAAATCTGTAAGTCCCCCTGAGGATGTGAGACAGGCCGCTACTCAGGCAATGTTCAAATCTAAACTAAAAACTATTTTGTTTGGCTGTGCATATGACTGAAATGATTTTCTTTGCACTCTTCTCTTTTATGTCTTAAACTATTTGACGGATAGCCTGAAAATGGCACCTTTAAATGTCTTTAAATTAAGGTTTTGTGATTTCTGTCATGTCTTTGTGATTTAATGCATTTTTTCCTGTTGTGTGAAGCACTTTGAAATGCATTGTGTACGAATTGGGCTCTACAAATAAACTTGCCTTGCCTTGCTTTGCCTGTTCCTGTGGCTCTGCATCTACACATTCTGTCATTTATCCTCGCATTATAGTTTGCAATCTGTACTCTAAAAAGGCCAAAATTAAAGTGATTTATAATCTATATATCATGTCATTTTAACATACAACTAAATAATGACAGGGCACTGCCCACGACATGCTTTCCTCAGAACATAAGACCTGTGTACCAAGCTGCATGGCGTAAAAAGCAGTGTCCTCAGGGGAAACACGATGTCCAGACTTATGACATTAGGCGGCCCCACAAACACTTGTTAATTTGACTAATTCATTTCTTGTACAGAGTCTCTGGATGTTGCAGGACTGTCTTGGTTGACACGCATTTGCAACATTGCGTGGCGGTCGGGGTCGGTGCCTGCTCTGGACTGGCAGACCGGGGTGGTGGTGGTCCCTCTGTTCAAGAAGGGGGACCGGAGGGTGTGCTCCAACTATAGAGGGATCACACTCCTCAGCCTCCCTGGTAAGGTCTATTCCAGGGTACTGGAGAGGAGAATCCGACCGATAGTCGAACCTCGGATTCAGGAGGAGCAGAGTGGTTTTCGTCCTGGTCGTGGAACACTGGACCAGCTCTATACTCTCCATCGGGTGCTCGAGGGTTCATGGGAGTTTGCCCAACCAGTCCACATGTGCTTTGTGGATCTGGAGAAGGCTTTCGACCGTGTCCCACGGGGTGCCCTTTGGGGGGTGCTGCGGGAGTACGGGGTCCGGGGCCCTTTGCTCAGGGCTGTCCGGTCCCTGTATGACCGGAGCAGGAGCTGTGTTCGCATTGCCGGCAGTAAGTCAGATCTGTTCCCAGTGCGTGTTGGGCTCCGCCAGGGCTGCCCTTTGTCACCGGTTCTGTTCATTGTTTTTATGGACAGAATTTCTAGGCGCAGTCAGGGGGCGGAGGGGGTCCGGTTTGGAGAGCACAGGATCTCATCTCTGCTGTTTGCAGATGATGTTGTCCTGATGGCTCCATCAAACCTGGACCTGCAACATGCACTGGGACGGTTTGCAGCCGAGTGTGAAGCAGCTGGGATGAGAATCAGCACCTCCAAATCTGAGGCCATGGTTCTCGACCGGAAAAAGGTGGCTTGCCCTCTCCAGGTGGGTGGGGAGTCCTTGCCCCAAGTGGAGGAGTTCAAGTATCTCGGGATCTTGTGCACGAGTGAGGGAAGGATGGAGCGTGAGATTGACAGGCGGATCGGTGCAGCGTCCGCAGTGATGCGGTCGCTGCATCGGACTGTTGTGGTAAAGAAGGAGCTGAGTCGAAAGACAAAGCTCTCGATTTACCGGTCAATCTACGTTCCTCCCCTCACCTATGGTCATGAGCTTTGGGTAGTGACCGAAAGGACAAGATCGCGGATACAAGCGGTCGAAATGAGTTTCCTCCGCAGGGTGGCTGGGCGCTCCCTTAGAGGTAGGGTGAGGAGCTCAGTCACGCGGGAGGAGCTCGGAGTAGAGCCGCTGCTCCTCCACGTCGAGGGGAGCCAGCTGAGGTGGCTCGGGCATCTGTTCCGGATGCCTCCTGGAGGTGTTTCGGGCATGTCCCACCGGAGGAGGCCCCGGGGGGAAGACCCAGGACACGCTGGAGGGACTATGTCTCTCGGCTGGCCTGGGAACGCCTCGGGATCCCCCCGGAGGAGTTGGAGGAAGTGTCTGGGGGAAAAGGAAGTCTGGGAGTCCCTGCTTAGACTGCTGCCCCCGCGACCCGGCCCCGGATAAAGCGGAAGAAGATGGATGGATGGATTTCTTGTACAGACCACCCTGAAGCACAGGCAGAAACTGCCCCCACAGCTGTTACATAACATTTCTCACAAATGATATGTTGTGAAGGTCTGAAACACACTCACCTCAAAATGTAGTCCTTTTGGCAAAGCTTCAGGGTCCCTGGTTTTGTGTCCCCTCAGTCAATCTTGTTCAGGAAAGCGTGTTTCAAATGCTGTTCGGTTGAGTTCAAGCAGAAGCAGCAGCACATTTACTCTCTAACTTAAATGGGGGGATATGCGATGGATCCATGTCTGATTTCCACTCACCCCCAGGCCCGCACTCTCTCTATGACTATGTCAGACAGAGGCGGGGTCCCCAGGCAGCAGAGCCTGCGATGACAAGTGAGGGACAGCGAAATTCAAATGTAGTGGCCATAGTTGAACACAGGTTTGGTCCACATTTTAAGAGATATGCTCTAGAATGTCAAAATAACCCATTTATAGAGTCCTTAAAATGGAGGATGTTCCTCGCATGGGACGTTGGACTTTTTCCTTATTTATTCCATTTTGTCCGCCATCTTCAAAAAGAAAACTCCCAAGTTGCTTGATCTGCTGTACATAAAAATAAAGCTGTAACCCTCTTATTTCCAGTCAAATCAATCATTTTGGGAAGCATCAGGGTCAGTTTGTACTCCAAACCATCAAGTAAAGAATTACCTTAAAATAAATTGAAAAATGAATAGGACTTTTATATGGACTTTTATGCTGTATTACAAGTCCCCAAAACTACCTTCAGCTTTTAAAAGAGATTTGTCAAAACCCATTAAATGCTAAAAGTAGTGTCAATCAGTCCTCACCTCCAGACACCAGCTTTACTCCTTCATATATTTAACAAAGAAAATCTAGGCGGGATTTAAAATCTGAATTCCTCTGTGCAGAACTTGTGGCACCAGAATCAGGACTAAACATGGACCGGCCTCCTGCAGGTGCCAGAATCAGGACTAAACATGGACCGGCCTCCTGCTGGTGCCTGAATCAGGACTAAACATGGGCCGGCCTCCTGCTGGTGCCAGAATCAGGACTAAACATGGACCGGCCTCCTGCAGGTGCCAGAATCAGGACTAAACATGGGCCGGCCTCCTGCTGGTGCCTGAATAAGGACTAAACATGGACCGGCCTCCTGCTGGTGCCAGAATCAGGACTAAACATGGCCTGTCCTCCTGCTGGTGCCTGAATAAGGACTAAACATGGACCGGCCTCCTGCAGGTGCCAGAATCAGGACTAAACACGGGCCGGCCTCCTGCTGGTGCCAGAGTCAGGACTAAACATGGACCGGCCTCCTGCAGGTGCCAGAATCAGGACTAAACACGGGCCGGCCTCCTGCTGGTGCCAGAATCAGGACTAAACATGGCCTGTCCTCCTGCTGGTGCCAGAATCAGGACTAAACATGGCCTGTCCTCCTGCTGGTGCCAGAGTCAGGACTAAACATGGACCGTCCTCCTGCTGGTGCCAGAGTCAGGACTAAACATGGACCGGCCTCCTGCTGGTGCCAGAGTCAGCCTTGATTTTTGCGTTTTTCCGGCCCCCGGATAAAGGCCTAATAATCCCAAATATCCTAAATATTCTATTGCTAAAGCGCAGATTTAAATTGGTCCTCACTCGAACGGAGGTGTATGCCACTGTGAATCAGCTCACACCTCCACTTTTTAAAGACATCACACTTGGCAAAAGGATATAGGGTTTCTATGGCAACAGCATCTGCCAACACAGTCATGCTAACATGATGATATATAGCTTCACATCAGTACTCTTGCTGAGAACAGAATTAAAATAAATTTAAAAATGAAACATGTGGGGCTTTTTTAGATTGTTTTTCACACATGGTTACAGTGCATCCAGAAATTCCACATTTACTTATGTTACAGCCTTCATCCAAAATGGATTAAATGTATTATTTGCCTCAAAATTCTACAAACAATTTCCCTTAGAGACAACATGAAAGAAGATTGTTTGAATTATTTTCTAATTTATTTAACCGGTTAACCGCAGATAATCGTGAATAATCGTAATCTCCTCATGATAATCGTGACTCTAAAATGAATATCGTGACATCCCTACGGTGGCAGTGGTATAGTCACGGCGGAGAGCAGGGGAGCGCGAAGTGTTTTCTTCTTCCTAGGGGGGGGCTTGACAGGAAATAATTGAGAAGCACTGCACTAGTCTTAAAAAGCTCCAAAAAAGGGTGATGCAATGTAATGGCTGTTAGCTGTTTGCTAAATCGTATGTACGACATTAAAGCAGATAAAAGCGGGTCTCTGTAACTGCTGCATTCATCTTTCCGTTGAGCCAGTCAAGTTTCTAAGGCCAGAGATTTTGCATCACTTTCATGATGGACACCAGGCATCGTAAAGGGCAGAGAAAGGGCAGTTGTACTGTATGGTGGCCAGGACCAAGCACTGAGATCAAACGTATGGTCAGAACTTGTGTCAAGAATCGAAACCAAGCCAGAAAAGAGAACCTCTTCTAACTACAGCGCTACCTCGTCTTTCATGGGAAAGAGTTGCAGCAGATATTTGTGAACTGAACAAGCAGAACTATCAAGTAGTGGTTGATTATTTTTCCCTTTACATAGCGCTAGCCCACCTGAAAAACATGTCTAGTGAGACCACAATTGCTCATCTGAAAAACATCTGTGCAAGATGGGACTGTCCAAATGAACTTGTTACTTACAATGGCCCGCAATTATCTTTCCCCAACCCTTTCTTAGCGCTCATGATCTACAGGTGGTCTTCCATCCAAGCTGTGAGCCCAGCTCAGCTCATGCTGGGGAGACTGATTCAAACTAATCTCCCGACCTTGGAAACAGCTCTAAACAGTGTGGCCTAATCTTCAGCTTGTGAGACAGGCTGATGAGAGAACAAAACAAACACACTTACAACAACAGGTATGGTGCTAAAGCCCGACCAGAACTTCAACCAGGATTCAATGTTGCAGCAAATCTGGGCTGACAAAATGGATGGATAAAGCCAGCGACTGTCCAGCAGCAGTGTGGCTCCCCAAGGTCATACTTGGTCCGAACGGAGGGAGTACTGAGGAGGAACTGCCGACGCCTGAAACCTGTCTTCAGTGCCACCTGCAGAAGATGGACTGCAACAGGACAAACACATTGGAGAGCCACACTCATCTCCATTTGTGGATCCAGCACCTGATCTGCCTGATCCAGTGAAATAGGGTTCACCTGGGGGGGCTTAACAGAAACAAAACCTTTAGCGGCAGAGTTGTGAAAGCAATCTAGAAAATATGCAGAGCATGTTATGTAAAAAAAAGAAAAGCTAATGTTTAGAGCAAGTTTATTTACTAATGTTATACGAGGAGAGCAATGCCTGGGGGGTACGTGTGACCCCAGTTTGAATTTTTTTATTCTTATTTTGAACATAAAATGATATAGAATAAAGTG
Organism: Chaenogobius annularis; assembly: GCA_015082035.1. Lineage (NCBI taxonomy): Eukaryota > Metazoa > Chordata > Actinopteri > Gobiiformes > Gobiidae > Chaenogobius > Chaenogobius annularis. The sequence continues at coordinate 205,702 of BJKM01000769.1, forward strand.
TAATAGCTGGGATTAACCGGGTTTTCATTCATCGAGTTTATTTATGGCCACGATAGGTTATTTACTGTAACACTGTCCTCCCCTCAAGTCAAGAGTCTGGGTGTCATCCTCGACAGCACCCTTTCTTTCCACTCCCACATCAACAACATCACTCGTTCTGCCACTTCCACCTTCACAACATCTCTCGTCTCCGTCCTTCTCTCACTCCTCACACCACAGCCACACTTGTCCACAGTCTAGTCACCTCCCGGATCCATTATTGTAACTCTCTCCTCTTTGGTCTCCCCAATAAATCCCTCCAGAAACTGCAGCTTCTCCAAAACTCTGCAGCCCGCATTATCACCAGGATGCCCCTCCCGCCATCACATCACCCCCATCCTTCAACAACTTCACTGGCTCCCCATAAAACAACGGATTCACTTCAAAATGATCCTAAATACTTTCAAAGCTATCCATAACCTGGCTCCACCGTACATCTCTGACCTCCTCCACATCTCCACTCCCTCTCGCTCCCTCAGGTCCTCCTCCTCTCTCCAGCTCTCTGTCCCCTCTTTCCGTCTTATTTCAATGGGGGGCAGAGCCTTCAGCCGCTCTGCTCCTCAGCTCTGGAACTCTCTCCCTCCTGACCTCCGCAACATAGACACCCTTCCACTTTTCAAATCCAGACTCAAAACTCACCTGTTCAGTCACTCCAACACCACATAACTCAGTCACTCCTACACCACACAACTCAGTCACTCCAACACCACATAACTCAGTCACTCCACACCACACAAACTCAGTCACTCCAACACCACACAACTCAGTCACTCCAACACCACATAACTCAGTCACTCCTACACCACATAACTCAGTCACTCCTACACCACACAACTCAGTCACTCCAACACCACATAACTCAGTCACTCCACACCACATAACTCAGTCACTCCAACACACACATAACTCAGTCACTCCTACACCACATAACTCAGTCACTCCAACACCACATAACTCAGTCACTCCAACACCACATAACTCAGTCACTCCTACACCACATAACTCAGTCACTCCAACACCACATAACTCAGTCACTCCTACACACATAACTCAGTCACTCCTACACCACATAACTCAGTCACTCCTACACCATCATCCAGTTCTGTACTGTGGTTTTTATTCTGTTGTTTTATTCTGCTGTTTTATTCTCTTGTACAGTGTCCTTGGGTGTTCTGAAAGGCGCTTTTAAATAAAATGTATTATTATTATTTATGGGATTTTGGAATCTGCGGTTAACCGCAGATAATCGTGAATAATCGTAAAATCGGGATATTTCTCCTCATGATAATCGTGACTCTAAAATGAATATATCGTGACATCCCTACGGTGGCAGTGGTATAGTCACGGCGGAGAGCAGGGGAGCGCGAAGTGTTTTCTTCTTCCTAGGGGGGGCTTGACAGGAATAATTGAGAAGCACTGCACTAGTCTTAAAAAGCTCCAAAAAGGGGTGATGCAATGTAATGGCTGTTAGCTGTTTGCTAAATCGTATGTACGACATTAAAGCAGATATAAACTTGAATGTTAATCTGGTTCCTGACTTTGAATAACACTACAACAGTCTGTTAGCGTTGCTAGCACGGGTTCAGCATCCTCGGATCAAAGGCCTTTACCACCGTCAAAAAAGCAGGGAGCAGACACGTGCTTATGTTCTCTACATTTTGGAAATCTGCCAGACCACATGAATACTGCCTGGACCTTGCTCTGTCCATCTTTACCTTGGCCCGCTCTCTTTCCCACTGTGTCTCCCCAGACTTTGGAAAAGGGAGACAAAATGTGTCCACAATCTATTTTAAGCACCTGTGAAAAGCACTATTGGTTGCAAAAGCTGTGTTTTTGGCGTGGAACATGGGAAATGAATACTGCCCAAAATGTGCCGGGGCTTTTGAGAACATCCATGAAGCCACAGCATTGCCCCATTATTTTGAAACCAGGGATTATGTTCACACTTACTGTTCGTGTGTTCAAAACTGAACTTGTAAGGCTTCAGAAAAACTGAGAAGTTTATAAAGCAGTATGTTTGTGAAACGTTTTGCAACTTTCTGAAAAATAATGTAGCTATTATACATTTATAGACATTGCAAACAGGTTTAAACTATTCAAGATCAAAAAAGCAAGTTTTCTAAATTCTTTTAACAACAAAGCTGTCAACAAAGGCACACACGAAGTCCCCGTTTATTTCAAACCAGGCAACACTTTCACCCTAAGACAAGATGCCTACACAAAAGCAGAGCAATGTAGTGCACACTCTATCCAATGCAGTGAAGAAAGTTTGTAAAGAGCGCCACATAGTGAGACTAAACAGCCACTGCACAAGAGGCTTTATCAGCACAGAAGACACTCGAGTTCAGGACCCCAGAGCGCCGTGCATCTTCATCTCAAAGCCACAAACCACTCTACTGAAGACAGTGAGGAGAAGGTTCTGAGCAGGAGAAAATATGGTTTGAAAGGAGGAGTTAAGGAGGCCATCTTTGTAAATTAAAAAAAATAAAAAAAATAAAAAAATACCTCTTTAAACAGGAATGGAGGTTTAAAGTTCAATCTCTGTACAGCAGCAATCTGAGGGAGCCCCAGTCAGTGAACAATAGGATTTTGTTGGCTGTTAGGGTAACAAAGAAGATTGGTTTCAGGTGAAACTCACAGTGTAAACAAAAACAGGACAGGCTGTTATCAGGAGGGCGGGGCTTATTCAGAGTAGGTTAAATATTGAGAATGACTCTTGGATGAAACATTTTGAGTCCAGACGACTACAACTGAATCTTCTACAGTATTAACAGTTCTAATTTACTCAGTGGTAGGGATGCACAAGTAGTACTTTTTATTTTATTATTTATTTATTTTTAAGCCTTGATAACTCAGTAGGTAAAGCGCGCTCCTTTTAGGTTATAAGCTTTAGAATGGTGGTGCATGGTGAGGAACAAACTGCCTACAGGTCTTTATTTTACTTTACTTTATAAATACTTTATTTCTTAAGAGGATATAGCAAAACAGTACCAAACATAGATCAGTCAGTTGACCAGTCAACAAAACCACAGTGGTAAAGTGAAAGAAAAAAATATATATATAAAAAAAGGAAAATTAAAAATGAAATGAATAATACTCAAGGGAAATAAAAAAACAAAACACAAATACAACTAAAGTAACATCAATTACTATAAAACAGCTGCATTGTCACCCTCGTCATATTAAAAAGTATAAGTACAAATAGAAGTTTCCGGACCAGAGGAGACCGTTCCTTCCAGGCCGTTGCTCCCAGACTCTGGAATGATCTTCCACTCTCCCTGCGGTCACTGGATTCTGTTGTTGCTTTTAAGGGTCAGCTCAAAACCTTTTTATTCCCTCAGGCCTTTTCATTACGGTTGCTTTCGGGACTGATGAGACTGTATATTCTTGTGTGTCTTGCTCACTGTAAGTTTTGTGTTTTATTATTTTATTGTGTTTTTGTGAAGTACTTTGTGACTTCTGTCTGTGAAAGGTGCTATACAAATAAAATGTACTTACTTAATATACGATGACAGAAGATATGTCCAGTATACTAATTAACTAATGGGATTCACATATTTACTCCATTATAATAATTAATTAAGCTAAGTATGAATTATTATCATATGTTGTTAAATAGCCCAAAATAAGTTTTAAGCCTATAGCGACTTTTTAGCCCACTAAGAAAAATAAATAAATAGAACAATGAATAAAAATGAAACTGTTTCTTTTTAAATCAGCAGTGCATTTCCCCCTGTCGTCTGAACCAGCTCCAGGTCCCAGAGCAAATCCTAACAAGGACGGGGAAACATAACCTCCACATTTCTCTCAAATAAACCAATTTATTATTGTTATGTTCAACTCTTTTGTCATTTTTTACCATACTTTCATTGTGTTTCCCATGCAGTTGTTATTTTTTATTTCTTGAGTTTGCGGTTTTGAGTCTTAAATATAACAGATTTGATCAAATGCACCCTGTTTGACTCCATTTCTTTCCGAACAGGAGAGTTGGTGTTGCTTATCCAAGTTATTATTGACATCATCTGGGCATCTTTAAAATAAGTTTGTAGTTTCCTCCACCTGATTTTTACAGTTTCAAGTTCTTCATTTGAACACGGGGTTTTTTCTCATCCCATATGAATTTCCTGAACAAGTTGTCCCACTCTTTCAAATCCTTTCAAACTAGAACCTGGAAAAAGTTATTATTTTACTAGATCTGATGTTTTTCACATATTGGTAAGTTCAAAAGAATTTGTATTTGACAGCGTTTTACTTTAACTGCTGCCCTTGGAAACTTGCACGTCATCTTTAAATTGCTATTAAAGATAATTCATACGTTTATACATGATCTTTAATAGATCATGTATAAACTTTACATTATTTATTAATGTAACATGTGCTGTGAACTTGTTTATTTTTTTTTTTCTCAGAATTTTTTAGCCCGTGGGCTTTATTAGACAGGACAGGTGCGTGAGAAACAGCGGATGAGAGAGAAGGGAGGACATGCGGTACATTGTCGGAATCAGGATTCGAACTGACGACACTGCGGCCGGCCCTGCACTTGGAGCCTGGCATACGTGTGATGATGCCTTTACCACTCGACCACCGGGCAGCACACAGTGAATTTGTTAAAAATAAAAAGGAAACCAGTTCCTCTCACGGCCCACTTTGAATTGCTTAAATGGACCGGTTGACTTAAGACAGTGGAAACACTTTTGGACCATCTCCATCTATCCAAAACGTGACTCAAGGGAGCTGTACGGGTTTCTGAGGTGTTCTATGGGTGCTCTGTACCTGGCAGACAGCGCAGGCCCACTAGGTCTCTGCTCCTGGCACTGTCTCCACTTTGGCTCAGCATTCTCTCCTGAAAAATAACAGAAGGAAAATCAGGAGGAATTCTGAACTTCACAAAAACCAACACAAAACATGACAGTGTCAACATCAGATGATGGTTTAGCCCATTTTTTTTTGTTTTTCAGAAAGAAAGAAAAACATGACACAGAGAGGGAACATACAAGTGACATAAAAGCATCCAAATAATCCTACACGTTTAGGTTTAGCCTGGTTTAGGCAAAGCAAGTTTATTTGTGGAGCACAATTCGTTCACAAGGCAATTCAAATCACACAAAGGGAAAAGAAGCATTAAAATCACAAAGACAAGACAGAAAACAGTTTTGTTTAGCCCTGGTTTGGCCCTGGTTTAGTTCTGGTTAAGCCATAGTTTATTCCTAGTTAAGATTTGGTTTAGTCATGGTTCAGTTCTGGTTTAATCCTGATTTAGCCCTTGTTTGGCCCTATACCTATATACAGTGATTTTGCATGTTCTCCCACTTAGAAATTATGGAGGGCTCTGAAATGTTCATCGTAGGTGCATTTCCACTGTGAGAGACAGAATCTAATAAAACAAATCCGTAAAATCCATTATATAATTTTTAAATTAATTTGTATTTTATTGCTGCAAATAAGAATTTGAAAACCTGAGAAAATCCATGTTAATATTTGATACAGAAGCCTCTGTTTACAGTTACAGAGGTCAAACGTTTCCTGTAGTTCTTGACCAGGTCTGCACACACTGCAGCAGGATTCTGGCTCACTCTTCCACACAGATCTTCTCTAGATCTGTCAGGTTTCAGCCTGTCGCTTAGCAACACAGAGTTTCAGCTCCCGCCAAAGGTTTTCTATTGGATTTAGGTCTGGAGACCGGCTAGGCCACTCCAAAACCTTGATCTGCTTCATACGGAGCCACGCCTTTGTTCTCCTGGCTGGCTGAGTGCTCTGGGTCATTGTCATGTTGGAAGACCCAGCCACGCCCCATCTTCAATGCTCTGACTGAGGGAAGGAGGTTGTTGCCCAAAATTCCACAATCCAGGGCCCCGTTCATTCTCTCCTTAATACAGTGCAGTCGTTCTGTCCCCTGTGCAGAAAAGCACCTCCAAAGCTTGATGTTTCCACACCCATGCTTCACAGAAGGGATGGTGTTCTTGGGATGGTACTCATCCTCCTCCTTCCTCCAAACACTGCGAGTGGAGTTTATATCGGCATGTTCTATTTTGGTCTCATCTGACCACATGACTTTCTCCCATAACTCTTCTGGATCATCCAGATGGTCACTGGCAAACTTTAGACTTAAGCGTGGGAGCCTTCTGTGTGATGCATGATTTTAAACCATGACGGCTTAGTGTATTACCGATAGTAACCTTTGAAACGGTGGTACCAGCTCTCTTCAGGTCATTGACCAGCAATAAAATACAAATAAAATGATCTAAAAATCATACATTGTGATTTTTTACGATGAAAATTTCATACCCCTCCATAATTTCTAAGTGAGAAAACTTGCTAAATCGCAGGATGTTCAAATACGGTACTTACTTTCCTCACTGTAGGTCCCATGTTTGGGATAATGTTAGTCAGTACACAGAGACCCAGTTTGTGAATTTATTTATTTTGGTTTTGTTTAGGAGGACACGGTCAGCTGGTTCAGAACAAAGTGATAATAGCAGCTCTTCTGAGTGTGCATTCCTCATGTTCAGATGAACTACAGAGACATGCCAAGACAATTGTCCCACTTTCAGCCAGCAGCCCTCACAAAGCAACACAACACACTATTTTCAGATGTGCAATGTTGTGACAAAAGTCAAAATGCAGAGCTGATCATGAGGTTTTTGTTAAAACAAAGAGTAAAAATACTGTAAAAATGTTTCATTTATAAATGTAGTTTTCCTTTTAAATACATGAAATGTCAAAAATGTATAGATATTCCCCCCCACACAATTTTTTTTAATTAATGAATTTAAAATATATTTTTAAATGAACTAATCAATTTCAATCAACTACATTTGCAAGAAAAAAATATCATTAAATGGAAAAACATAAAGTTAAATAGTTAAATTGAAAGTTCCAAGATGGTGGCGTAGAGAAAACACCATCAGCGGGGCATTGGTGAAAATAGTTTGGATATCCGGCAGTGGCGTGCGGTCAGGGCAATCAAGGCAATCAGTGATTGGCCAATCAAATCTAAAATGGCCGTGTGTCACAACTGTGTATAATTGCTCTAAAGTATATCCAAATAAGCTCGTTTTCCCCTCACTTCTGCTGCTGGAGCTTGGCTGAAGTCACCGTGTCTTTTAGTGGCCTCTACAGGCCGCTGGGCATTACTGCAGGAAGCATGATCCTTATTTTCCCACAGAGACTGTTCAGAGGTCCGTTCATGGTCTGCTCTCCAACATGAGCTTTTAGAACCAGAGCGGACAGCAGCTTGTGTTAGAGCTCTGCACATGTGCTCTGAGGACAACACAGCTCAAACCCATGGATCTATGCTCAAACCACGCTGACTAAACCTGTGTGGGAATCAAGGATGTTTGCAGGTTTTGCCCAAATTGTAAGTTTCAACAAACGGACTTAGAAACTCTCTTTTAGAGACAAGCCTGTGTTTGTAGCTAAGGCTCTGTTCATGTTTCTTATGATTAGATGTTAGAAATACAAGCAGTCATTTAACAACGTAGAAGGCAAATTTGTGTAATGAATTGGTCGATGAAATTTATCCATTTAGCACTTCACATAGTATGTGCGTTTAGCTCAGTAAGATAGGTGTTCACCCTTCACGCGGGAGAATATTAATCAATATTAATGAACACCCCAGGTCTGCTTACCCATCTATAAAAGTAACATATCAAAGCTTTTCATGTGATTATCTTTGACAATCTGGTGAAAAACTTTTAGCCCTTTTGTAATCCAGACCTAGACTCTCAGGTCGGTGTTGTGTCTTACAAAACCTTGGTCATAAACCAACCAGTTTAAGATTTGAACATCTTTGTTTAATCTGTAAACCTTGATTAGCTCCATCCAGGGACAACATTGAGCGTGTGCTTGACGTGGGTCCACTCTAGTGTGCGTTGGCTTTAAGGTTACTCTTGCACATAATATAATTCTGCCGTTTTAGAGTTGTATTGTGATAGGAATTTAAAAATCTGCTGTAACTAACAATCATTCAATCAATTAATCTGGCAGTTATTAATTTGATTTATCGATTAGTTGTTAAGATTGCAAAAACATGTGAATGAGACTTTTATTAAATTTGACTAAAAAGAGACGCCGCTGGAGTATATTTTATAATGAAGATAAGTCTGTTAAAGTGCCTCTGACAGTTTAGACGACTCACTGAACTAAAATGCAGTTAAGATAAATATATATTTTAATTTAGCTACAAATTACAAACTTTATTTTTCACAGAATAGCAATTTTTTTAGTTTTAGAATTTCATTTCCTGTTTGTAATTGATCGCATCACACTAGGAAATTACAGAGCAAACACTGGGCAAAAACTCATCTAAAATCACCATCTTTTTATTTGACAAATGAAAATATATGACAGCACCTTTATTTTGTTGAGTTCATGTTTAGAGAGCAAAAAAAAGTAGTTTCTTTGTGTAAATTGTTCATCCAATTTGACTGGTATCCCTAGTGTGATGTCACTTCCTGTCATTTTCTACAGATTTGTCAAGGATTTCTCAACAAATACCTACTCGATTGGTGTAAAACCAGTGGCGGCTGGTGATGTAAAATATAGGGGGCGCTATTTGACATGACCGTGTTTTGGTTTATTTTTAATGTCCAAAAGTGAATATTTTACATTGACTGTATAAAAACAATACACATTTACAACTGAATGAATGAAGTAAACAAACTTCATTTCCACAATTACTAGCAATTACTACATTAAAAGACAATAACAACACAAACAATTGTCGGTGCCTGTTTCATAAAACTGCAGAAAACAAAACAAAAATATCAGCTTCTAAGTGGCCTTAGTTACCCTGAACTACATGTGTAACATTTTACATTTTTATCTTTCATCATCACAGACAACATTGCTGTGGAAAGTTGTTCTTAAAGACATGTCATTTATGACATTCTTTCATGGTTTGTCTAATAACCAAAGCATCCATTTATGAGTAGAAGTTCAACGATGCTTTCAGCATTGGTTTTATCCAGGTAATAAACTCAAAAAAACACTATTTGGTGTGTTTGCAGTCCAGGTAACGGAGATGTCCGATCAGCTTGGATTGATAAGAAATCAGCCACTTTCACTTCATCACGAATATAGTTTTTATTCACAGCCTCATTCAGAATCAGAATCAGAATCAGAATCAGAAAGAGTTTATTGCCATTGTCAATGAACAAAATTCAAAAACGTAGGAACTTGTCTCGGCCTTAAGGTGCAACATAAAACACTGAGCAATAATAAAACAACATATATTCAATCAAAAAAGGGCATGCATTAGGAAACAATTTAAAATTACTATACAATAAAAATAAAAATAGGCATTTCTATGTACACAAGTTTACAGTTATGTTTAAAGTTATAGTGCAGAAAGTGACAGTGCAGTGAGTGATGAATATTGCAGTTAAAGTGACAGGTGTTTTGAAGTGTTCATGAGTCCAACAGGCAGAGGGAAAGAAACTATTCTTGTGGCGGGAGGTTCTGGTCCGGATGGACCGTAGCCTCCTGCCTGAGGGGAGTGGTTCAAACAGACCATGTCCAGCAGAGAAGGGTCAGCTGTGATCCGACCTGCTCGTCCCAGAGCCCTGGAGACGTACAGGTCCTGCAGAGATGGAAGTCTGCAGCCGATCACCTTCTCAGCAGAGCGCACAATGCGCTGTAGTCTCTGTTTGTCCCTGGCTGTGGCTCCAGCGTACCACACGGTGATGGAGGAGGTGAGGATGGACTCAATGATGGCCGTGTAGAACTGCACCATCATCTGCGCTGGCAGCTTGGCTTTCCTCAGCTGCCGCAGGAAAGTACATCCTCTGCTGGGCCTTCTTGATGAGGGAGCTGATGGAGGGCTCCCACTTGAGGTCCTGGGTGATGGTGGTGCCCAGGAAGCGGAAGGAGTCCACGGTGGTGATGGGGGAGTCTGTCATGATGAGGGGGGGCTGGGGGGCTGTGGCTTTCCTGAAGTCCACGATCATCTCCACTGTCTTCTGGGCGTTGAACTCCAGATTGTTACCGCTGCACCAGGACACCAGCCGGTCCACCTCCTCCTGTAGACGGACTCATCCCCGTCCGAGATGAGCCCGATGAGGGTGGTGTCGTCCGCAAACTTGATGAGTTTTACGGAGTCGTGGCTGGAGGTGCAGCAGTTTGTGTCAGGGAGAAGAGCAGAGGAGAAAGTACACAGCCCTGTGGAGCTCCTGTGCTGATAGTCCGAGTGTCTGAGACATTCTTCCCCAGCCGCACGCACTGCCTCCGATCCGTCAGGAAGTCAGTGATCCACCTGCAGGTGGAGTCAGGCACGTTGAGCTGGGAGAGCTTGTCCTGGAGCAGAGCAGGGAGGATGGTGTTGAACGCAGAGCTGAAGTCCACAAACAGGATCCTGGCGTAGGTTCCCGGGGAGTCCAGATGCTGCAGGATGAAGTGGAGTGCCAGGTTGATGGTGTCGTCTACAGACCTGTTGGCTCTGTAGGCGAACTGCAGGGGGTCCAGCAGGGAGGTGAAGGACTTGAGGTGGGGCAGGACCAGGCGTTCAAATGACTTCATGACTACAGACGTCAGCGCCACAGGCCTGTAGTCATTAAGTCCAGTGATCCGGGGCTTCTTGGGGACAGGGACAATGATGGCAGACTTGAAGCAGGCTGGGACATGGCATGACCCCAGGGAGGTGTTAAAAATGTCTGTGAAGACGGGGGTTAACTCTCGTGCGCAATGTCTTAATGTAGCGGCAGAGACGCCGTCTGGTCCAGCAGCTTTTCGGGGGTTGGATTTCCGAAATAGCCTGTGAACATCCTGTTCCTGAACTGAGAGGGTGGTGGGGGAGGTGGGGGTGACCAGGTTTGGGTTGGCGGAGGTGGCCACCGTGGGGGAGGGGGTGGTCACATCAAACCTGGAGTAGAAGGTGTTAAGTTGCTCAGCCAGTTTTCGATTGTCTGCAGCAGGGGGGGCTCGGGCTTGTGGTTGGTGAGGAGCCGGAGCCCCCTCCACACGGAGGCGGGGTTGTTGTCAGAAAACTGCTGCTTCAGACGCGTATTGTACTGTGATCTCGCTCGAGAAACCTCTTTGCTAAATCCATACTTTGCGTCTTTTGTAGCGCCCCCTGTCACCAGCCCTGTGCGCTGCCTCCTTCTGCTGCCTTAACTGCCTCAGTTTTGGAGTGAACCAGGGTTTGTCATTGTTGAAAGTGACTTTGGTTTGTGTTGGTATGATGCTGTCCTCACAGAATCGAATGTATGACGTCACAGTGTCCGTGTACTCATCCAAACTCTCTGTGGCAGCTCTGAAGACCTCCCAGTCTGTAATGTCCAAACACGCACGTAGCTCCTCTGCTGCCTCATTGGTCCACTTCTTAGAGGTCCTCACTGCAGGTTTTGAGAGCTTCAGCCTCTGCCTGTACGTGGGGATCAGGTGAACCATGGCGTGATCTGAAGAAGCCGAGAGCAGCGCGAGCCACGGCGCGGAAGGCGTTACTGACTGTTGTGTAACAGTGATCCAGCGTGTTCTGCTCTCTGGTCGGGACTTTAATAAACTGTCTGTACTTTGGTAGTTCGTGGCTGAGATTCCCCTTGTTAAAATCACCCAGGATAATACACAAGGAGTCCGGGAAGGTCCGCTCCACACTCAGAATCTGGTCCGCGAGCGCGCGCTGTGCACGTGCACGTTTGCGCTCGGCGGGATGTAAACAACAGCCAGAATGAATGAGGCGAACTCACGTGGAGAGTAGAATGGTTTTGCAGGTTAATGAAGAGATATTCCAGATCAGGAGAGCAGTGTTTGGAGATCACAGTCACATCTGAAGACCAGGCGTTGTTGATGTAAAAACAGACTCCTCCGCCGCGTGTTTTACCCCCGGAGAGACCTTTATGACGATCCGCACGAAGAGGCAAACCCCTCGAGCTGCACGGCCGCCGTCCGGGATCGGCTCACTGAGCCACGTCTCCGTGAAGCACAAAACAGGAGATGAAGAAAAGTCTCTGTTTCGTCTCATCAGCAGCGCCAGTTCGTCCATTTTGTTGGAGAGTGAGCGGACGTTGGAGAGGGAAAAATCCCAGGTAAGGGCGTCCGTGTACCGCGTCTCCTGAGCCGTACGAGGACCCCCGCACGTTTTCCTCGCCTGCGGCGTCTCACTCTTTTAGCCAAAAGAAGGGCTAATTCAGCAGCAGAAACTAAAAAAACTGGAACTAGGTCCGTAGGAGTTGTTGTGCGGAAGGACAAGAGCTCTTCACGGGTGTAAGAGCACGCAGACACACAATTTACGAACATAATCAGACATAACAAAGAGCACAGAAAGGCCAGGGCATCCGTCTGCGGCGCCATCTTGGATCTTGCATTCTGACTCGTTATGAACGTACTGTTGAACACAGACATCTGTAGAAGCAGTTTTAACAAGTAAACACGGAAAACAAGGCGTGGCACTTCCGCGTAGAATGAGCATCAGCCTCAACCCCGCCCTGATCACATGGGAGGTGCACCTGCTGCGCTGTGTCTCCAGCGTAAACACTACGCTTAAACGATTTGCTTCATCGCCCATTTCAGACAGTTTTACTTGGCTTTTCCCATAGTGACAGTCATTTTTCACAGAATTTGATTGGCTAAAGATTCCCATTGCTTTCTACCAGGCTCAGGGGCCATTTTCAAACAGCCCCACGACGTACGCTGAAAAGAGACGCAGCAGACCACCGACAAAGTATAATATATCTTTTTTATTCTTTTACATATTTAAACTAATAATATAATATAACATAATTCTGAACAAATGATTTTGTTTATAGATAGAACAATTGTTGAATACCCTAATTGGATGATTGCCAGGAGGGGTGTCGCCCCATCCCCCATAAAGGACCAGCTGCCACTGTGTAAAACTATAATTTATATGTACAACAAGTAAAAATACACCAAATAAAGGCCAAAAATCGACAGAACCCGTCATAGGCACTTTAAGTTCGGGAGCAGGACCACACCCTTTTCATGGCTACACTATTGAAGCATCCAGCTCACAAATATGAGCTTCTGTTGTATCCCATTGATGGGGGTATCGAGGCCCTGGAGCCTACAGCCCCCATCTCCAGAAGCCCCAAAACAGCATCCACTTCCGTACATTTGTGTTGTGTTTCTTGTTTGTCAATAAACTCTTTGCATCCTAGCCTGGGGTTGTGGTCCTTGTTAGTGAAACAAAATTGGTTGCTCATTGAAAACACAAATTTGACAAATTTTCTGTGTCATTTTGGGGTTTTAACGGAAGCATAAACCTCTTCTTTTTCACATGGCATGTTTCGGAGTATAGTTCAGAAAACGTATAAGCGATTACTAAAGCGATTCATTGATTCACTTTTTCAGCCTTAATAAAAATGCATAAAAATAATTTCTTTAAGATGATGATTATCATCTTAAAGAAATTATTAAACATTGGCTCAGTCTCTGGAGCAGGAACTCACTCCACCTCTACAGAGGTGTGGGCCATTTCTCTTAAACAGGTCCTCTCATTTTCCAGAATAGATAGAAGTTCTCAATGTGTAGTGCAATCCTCTTGTTGCACACTCTTTGGACAGCCATGTGTTCAGCTGAAGCAGCCGGCTAAACTTGTTTATCTTCCTGTCGATGTTTGGAAGAGGTCCACTTATGGCAAGGCAAGGCAAGTTTATTCAAAGTGCTTCAGACAACAGGAAAAAATATGCATTAAAATCACAAAGACATGACAGAATAGTTTGAGACATAAAAGAGACTTGTATACAAGCACATCTGCTTTGAAGTCTATTCTCTGAGCCACAGGGAGCCAGTGCAGAGACCTGAGCACAGGACTAATGTGATCGTACTTCCTGGAAGGAATGTTTTTGATTTCCATTTTATCAAGCACGTTGAATAACTCCAAGAAGTCTCTTTTCAAAATTGAAGTCTGTTCAAGTCGTATGTCCACTGCACCTACGTGCACAATCAGCTGTTTAGCTCCTTGATATGAGGCCAAAACATTAGAAATACGTGACGTAATCTCAGTGACTGTGGCGCTGGGAAAATAATGTGTTTTAATTTTTCCATGCATCACGTGACTTATCGCACCCATCCCCAATCAAGACGACCTTGACGTTAGGCACAGATTCTCTCTCTGTCTCTGTCTGCCTTTTCGCCACGTCATGTCTCCCATTTTTCCTTTGTTCATTTACTTCAGTCTTTGAAAGCGGTAAGAATCTGTTTGTAAGCTGTATTTCAGGTGGCGTTACATTATCTTTGTATCGCTTAGGCTTCGCACCAAGTTCGTGCCAGTCCTGGTCTTTAGAAAGTTTTGGGAACGACAGAGTCACTCCGGTTCAGGTTGAAAGTAGCTGTTTTTCTTGTAAAAAATGTGGACTTCTTACCGCTGGATGACAATGGAATTGTATCGTACAGTTCTTTCTCAGATTCCAAAGTGAATATCCGTGCTTGTAGCTCATGAATTTCTTGTTGATATTTCCGACAGTGTTTGAGTTTATAAGAGTTTGTTTCCCTTCTCCCAGACATGTTGCTGGCTCGTCAGATTTGATTTGATTAAATTTGATTAAAACTCTAAAAATGCTCTTAAAATCCTTGGTTTACTTAAAAGAAGTCAGAATTTAAAATGTTTGGAAGACAAAAACTGATTAAAAAGCAAAAGAAAAAAAGGAAAGAAAAATACTTCCGTGGACCCACCACCTGCGGGAGGATCCGTAAGGGGCTGGTGCAGAGGGATCTGGGCAGCAGTCGACGGCAGGGGCCTCGACGACCGGATCTCCGGACACAGAGACGAACTCTGGGGACATGGAACGTCACCTCGCTGGGGGGGAAAGAGCCTGAGCTTGTGCGGGAGGTTGAACGGTTCCGACTAGATATCGTCGGCCTCACTTCCACGCACAGTTTGGTCACAGTTGCCTACGGGGAGAGGCGGCGGGCTGGTGTGGGCTTGCTTATTGCCCCACAGCTCAGCCACCATGTGTTGGAGTTTACCCCAGTGAACGAGAGGGTCGCATCCCTACTTCTTAGGGTTGGGGACAGGTCTCTCACTATTGGGTCGGCCTACGGGCCGAACAACAGTGCTAAGTACCTGGCCTTCTTGGAGTCCCTGGGAGGGGTACTGGACAGTGCACCAACCGGGGACTCCGTTGTTCTACTGGGGGACTTCAACGCCCACGTGGGCAACGACAGTGACACCTGAAGAGGGTTGATGGGAAGAATGGCCTCCCCGATCTGAACCCGAGCGGTGTTCTTATTTGTTATTGGACTTCTGTGCTATACTGACTGTCCATAACGAACACCATGTTCGAAGCACAAGGGTGTCCAACCAGTGCATGTGGCACAATGATCAATGGTCGACTTTTTTGTCTGTGTCATCTGACCCTTCGGCCGCGTGTCTTGGGACACTCTGGTAAGAGAGGGGCGGAGCTGTCAACCGACCACCACCTGGTGGCGAGTTGGATCCGCTGGCGGCGGGAGGAAGCCGGACAGACTTGGCAGGCCCAAGCTGTATAGTGAGGGGTCTGTTTTTGGGGAACGTCTTGCGGAGCCCGCTGTCAGCAGGGGTCTTCAATTCGCACCTCCGGGAGAGCTTCTCCCAAAGCTTCTTCCCAGTTGCGTATGGGACTCCTCAGGGTGCCCTTTGGTCACCGGTTCTGTTTCATTGTTTTTATGGACAGAATTTCTAGGTGCAGTCAGGGGTTGGAGGGTCCGGTTTTGGGGACCCACAAGATTCTCATCTCTCTGTTTCAGATGATGTGTCCTGATGGCTCCATTCAAACCTGGACCTGCAACATGCTCTGGGACGGTTTGCAGCCAAGTGTGAAGCAGCTGGATGAGAATCAGGCACCTCCAAATTCTGAGGCCATGCGTTCTCAACCGGAAAAAAGGTGGCTTGCCCTCTCCGCGATTGGGTGGGAGGGTCCTTGGCCCAAGTGGAGGAGTTCAAGTATCTCTGAGTCTTGTTTCACGAGTGAGCGCGAAGGATGGAGCGTGAGATTTGACAGCGCGGATCGGTGCAAGAGCGTCCGCAGTGATGCGTCGCTGCATCGGAACCGTTGTGGTAAAGAAGGGAGCCTGAGGGGTCGAAAGACAAAGCTCATCGATTTACCGGTCAACTCTACGTTCCTAACCCTCACTTATGGTCATGAGCTTTGGGTAGACCGAAGGACAAGACGCGGATACAAGCTGGTCGAATGAGTTTCCTCCGCCGGGTACGTTGTGGGCGACTCCCTAGAGATAGGTGAGGAGCTCAGTCACACGGGAGGAGCTCGGGTAGAGCGCTGGGCTTTCCAGCTCTTCCACCATCGAGAGGAGGCCAGCGGTGAGGTGGCTCGGGCATCTGTTCCGGATGCCTCCTGGGCGCCTCTTAGGGACAGTGTTTCGGGCCATGTCCCACCGGGAGGATGAGGCCCCGGGGGAAGACCCAGGACACGCTGGAGGCGACTATGTCTCTCGGCTGCCTTGGAACGCCTCGGGATCCTCCCGGAGGAGTTGGAGGAAGTGTCTGGGGATAAGGAAGTCTGGGTGTCCCTGCTTAGACTGCTGCCCCCGCGACCCGGCCCCGGATAAAGCGGAAGAAGATGGATGGATGGATGGAATAAGGAAAGCAGCTATAGCAAGCAGGAGCATGCAGGAAAGCGTCTGCACTTCGGAAGCAGGAAGAGTGCAGACGCTTCTACTGCCACATCTCAGAAACACGATCAAACTACTAAATATTGGGGCCTTAATCTGTCGGTATATTGGACAAAATGGTTTTATTCTAGAGAGTCTAAGGGTTAAAACGATGTTTAACCCATATCAGTCGATAATATCGGCCAACCAATATATTGTTAGGGCTCTAGTCTGTAGTCTAGACAACAATTATGATTATCAAATAACTAAGATATAACCCAATTAGACGATCAATATTTACATCCATAATAAACACTAACCATCCATCCAACCAACCAACCATAGAAGACACACTTCGAACAACATGCCATCACAAACCCTGTTCTTATTATACTACAAGCTTCCAAAAATCTAAATTACAATTAGCAACTGCAGGGCTATTTTAAAACCTGTCAACACTAGAGCGCTATCCTAGTTGTGAAGTGCACAGGATTTTTATGTTTAGTTCAGAAGTTCATTTTTCAGGCTTGTCTCAAATGTTAATGCTCATGGATGCATTTCAAAAGTGCAAAAGGGCACTCAAAACAGAATTCAACAGTTAAATTCTAAATTGCACAAATAATTGCAATGCTCATAAAAAAAAAAAAATCTCTTTTTCTAATATTGTGCAGCTCAAATTCTCACACATCGTTCTAACGTAAGCACAGAGAGCCACAGAGTCACAGAATCTGTACTCGGGCCATTTTCGCTCGCTCAGCACAACAGGTCCAGGAGAAAACTGTTATTCATAGCAGTGCGGTGTGTTCATGGCCAGCCTCAGAATGGGAAATCTCAGCGTAACACAGAGGCCCTTTGATAGAGTGGACTTTTCACCTGAATGCAGCACAGAGTGTTTAAGCAGCAGGACAGGGAGTGGCTGTGCTGACGCCGTAACCCTCACCCATCCTCCTTGTGTTCTGCACTTCCGAGTTCATCTGCTAAAGCTCCTTAGAGACACCATTTCCTGACTGGTAAATATTGAAATAACACGCCACAATAAACAAAGTGTTCTATCACAAAAACAGATGTCATGAAAAAGAACAAACCGAGACGTTTAAAGTTTGAACAGCAGTGCTTTTTGCAAACTAAATCTTTTTTAGTGCAATAGAGGCAAGGCAAATGAAACTATAAAAACACAATTCATGCAAAAGCAACCCAACGTGCTTCACAAAAATACAAAGTTAAGAAAACATTGAAATAAATACAATAAAATAACAATGAATTAGTTTCACTTCATGATGCCGAAAATAAATCGTTTTAACTATGTTCAGGTCCAATGTACTTTCCCTGATTTGATGTAGATGAATATGAAATTGTTTCAGTATTATTAACCAGCAGGGTTATTTCATCTAATGTTAGATATAACAGTAATGCTGGTTAATCTATTATGCAAACTCTTGTTTTAAAATTTTATTTGACTAAAAGTAGATTTTATGTCAAATTAAAGAACTTTGTTGATTTGAGTCAAAACAACAAAATGCTTCTTCATCACTTTGTTGATGGAGTCCCTTCACTTCTCACACGCAGTGGGTTTGATCTTCACATCTACTGCTGAATTTTTGATTTTATACTATAGTCATTTTAAATTGTTTCCTAATGCATGCCCTTTAATTTCATATATGTTGTTTTTTTATTGCTCAGTGTTTTGTGTTGCACCTTAACGTCGAGACAAGTTCCTATGTTTTTGAATTTTGTTCATTGACAATGGCAATAAACCCTTTCTGATTCTGATTCTGAAGGACAACGCTGGGAGCAATGCGAGTCACAACAACGTCATTTAAAAAACTCTCTTTATACACAAATATAATAATCTATTCTAGGTTAGATCTGTTATGGAAGACCATAGATATACGTATGTGTTGCACTAAATAAGACTGATATTATCAATGTTGTCCTGTTGATGAATATTTTGAAACATTTATGAATTTACAAGAACACACTACAAAGACCACTGAGGAGACTTCTCTGCTTTGTCTGTGACGAAGAAGGATCTGTCCAAGTGAAGAGTGTGACCTCAATAATGTACACCATTCAGTGTGTCCCACGTGTTTCTACTGAGACTATGATGACATCACAATACCATTTTTGGAGCAAAAACGACACTTTTGCTCATCACAGGAGGATGGAACTTGAAAGTAGGAGTACATTTATGAGTACAATACACAGTTGTATATTTGAGACATTTTAGACTAAACTTACAAAAAATCGAGTACTTTACTGGTTCTCCGCTCTTATCATAGTGGTTTCTTACTGCAGAATACATTTGAAAGATGTTAATGCTCACACTGAGTCACAAAATCACAATGTTCAGGTATAATCTATTTGTATTTCGGATTGTGCAGATTAAGTATTTTCTTTACAAAATGCTTCACTTGTGAAAACATGTTTGAATATCCATGGATGTATGTGTTCATTCCATTAAAGAAATATCATCTTGTTTGCGGTCATGTTTAATAATACATTCTTGTACTTTGTGGTTCATAGGCATTGTACAGCTGCAGCTAAATAGTGAAAATATGACACTATTTCTGGCCATTGAGCAAAGTTTTCTAAATAATGAATCTTTATTTTAGATTTGCACACTGACAAATATAACAGAGTAGGATTATGACCATGCTTAAAATACTATATCATCACAGGGTCAGAACAAAAGTGTGACATCATGTCAAATACTTTTGCCCAGTAGGTGGATATGTTTGGGCAGCTCCAGAAAATATGGGCAAGTCAAACCTGGTCCTGGCCACAGCAGTTGTGTCTACCCCCGAAAACATTTTAGACAGGCACACTTTGCCTGTGTAGAGCCTTGAATTGCAGTGGACCATGACGGGTGCAAATTGAAGAATGGACCTGAACTTTAGTCCATTGAACAGCCGAAATATGAATTCCAATGTCCTGCTCCCAAGCTTCCTTGATGTTGTCCAGTGTAGGAATAGCTTCAAAGTTCAACAGACAATTACATATTTTTGAAATTGAGCCTTTCGTCAATGTATCTTTCAAAAACGTAGCCTTCCATTCGCATTCAGGGGGCGGGAATGGAAAGGATGGAAACATTGTCTTAAAGCAAATCTCTAACCATATATTTCTTAAAATCTCTTTTGACTTTAAAAGCACAATAGATTTGTCTTTAGTCTAAGTTCTACGAATTAGCCAGAAGCTTTTCACTCAACTTCCTGTAGTTAGCATTTCATAGTGCAAAAGGTCAAACATCAGATGGACACAGCTCTTTGATGCGTTGATGGTGATGCTTCTTCAGACAGCGTAGGGCCTCCCTGCTGCAGACCCCTGTAAACTGCTCCTCTGGTGGG
This sequence comes from Chaenogobius annularis, assembly GCA_015082035.1. Classification (NCBI taxonomy): domain Eukaryota; kingdom Metazoa; phylum Chordata; class Actinopteri; order Gobiiformes; family Gobiidae; genus Chaenogobius; species Chaenogobius annularis. Next base: position 225,627 of record BJKM01000769.1, read on the forward strand.
TGGAGTTGCTCAGAGTGGCTTTACTAGGCTGCTCCGCCTGGACCACAATGCTTCAAACATTCCTCCCTTACCCTGTTCTTCACCACTGCACCACATGTGAGTTCTCCTCTGCCCTCCTCACTGCAGACAGAACACAACGGCATGTAGACCATCTGTCTCAGAGCGTCAGGGCTACAGGAATGTAAAGTGCAACGTCACGGCTCCAACACAAAACACAGACTTTGTCTGAACCTCCAGATGAAATTAATTTAAGACATTAGACAGGAGCGAGAGAGCGAGAGAGAGCAAGAGAGAGCAGAGAGAGAGAGAGAGAGGCAGAGCAAGAGAGCGGGAGAGAGAGAGAGAGAGAGAGAGCGCAAGAGGCGGGAAGAGAGAGAGAGCAAGAGAGAGCAGGAGATCGAGAGAGAGAGGAGAGAGAGATGGGAGATGTAGAGCTGCGAAGGAGAGGAGTGAGAGTATCGTAGAGACGTAGTCGTCTTAGAGAGAGAGCGAGAGAGAGAGAGCAAGAGAGATGCTGGATCGAGCGAGAGAAGTATGAGATGCTAATGTAGTATTGTATGTAATGTAGAGTGAGAGAGTGGCCCGGGCAAAGTGAGAGCGGAGAGAGAGCAGTAGAGTGAGAGAGAAGGGGCTTGAGCGAAGGAGGAGATGGCGAGCGAGAGGCGGAGCGAGAGAGAGCGAGAGAGAGCGAGAGAGAGCGAGAGAGAGAGCGAGGAGAGGAGAGACAAGAGAGGAGAGCAGGAGAGACAAGAGAAGAGCAAGAGAGAGAGAGAGAGCAGAGAGGGAGAGCGAGGAGGAGAGAGAGCGAGAGAGGACGAGGAGCGAGATAGAGAGAGAGCGAGCAGAGAGAGAGAGAGCAGAGAGAGCGAGAGAGAGAGAGAGGAGAGAGAGAGAGAGAGAGAGAGAGAGAGAGAGAGAGAGCGAGAGAGAGCGAGGAGGCGAGAGAGGAGAGAGAGAGAGAGCGAGAGAGAGCGAGAGAGAGAGCGAGAGAGAGCGAGAGAGAGCGAGAGAGAGAGAGAGCGGAGAGAGGAGAGAGGCGAGAGAGAGAGAGAGAGCAGAGAGAGCGAGAGAGAGAGAGCGGAAGAGAGCGAGAGAGAGAGCGAGAGAGAGAGAGAGAGCAAGAGAGCGAGAGAGAGAGAGCGCAGAGAGAGCGAGAGAGAGAGCAAGAGAGGGAAGAGAGAGCGAGAGAGAGCGAGAGAAGAGCGGGAGAGAGCGGGAGAGAGAGCAAGAGCGAGAGAGAGCGGAGACGAGAGAGAGACGAGAAGAGAGAGAAGAGCGGAGAGGACGAGCGGAGAGAAGAGCGAAGAGAGAGCGAGCCGGAGAGAGAGAGCGGCGGAGAGAGAGCAGAGAGAGAGAAGAGAGAGGAAGAGAGAGAAGAGAGAGGAGAGACAGAGAGCGGGAGAGAGAGAAGCGGGAGAGAGCAGAGAGAGAGCAAGCAGAGAGCGCAAGAGAGAGAGCGAGGAGAGAGAGAGAGCAGCAGAGAGCGGAAGAGAGAGCGGGAGGAGAGAGAGAGAGAGAGAGCGAGAAGAGAGCGAGCGAGAGAGAGAGAGAGAAGAGCGGAGAGAGCGACAGAGAGAGGAGAGAGAGAGAGAGAGAGAGAGAGAGAGAGAGAGAGCGAGAGAGAGAGAGAGAGAGAGAGCAGAGAGAGAGAGAGAGAGAGATGAGCGAGAGAAGAGAGAGCGAGAGAGAGCGAGCGAGAGAGAGAGCGAGAGAGAGAGAGAGCGAGAGAGAGAGAGAGAGAGAGAGCAGAGAGAGAGAGAGAGAGCAAGAGAGAGCAAGAGAGAGAAGAGAGAGAGAGAGAGAGCAAGAGAGAGAGAGAGAGAGAGCAAGAGAGAGAGAGAGAGAGAGAGCGAGAGCAAGAGAGAGGAGAGCGA
>BJKM01000769.1:230000-233933 GCA_015082035.1 Chaenogobius annularis
AGCGAGAGAGAGAGCGAGCGAGAGAGAGAGAGAGCGAGCGGCAGAATTGACCAGGAGCGTGTTTTGACCGACTGGACGACGTGGAGAACTGAGAACGCAACTTTAATAGATTAAAGACAATGAAGGAAAGGGCCATGAAAATGGCCGGCGACATCATCCATCGGCAGATCAAGGACATGAATTCAGCTCCAGCACACTCAAGTGCTTGTGATGAGTCTGTGACGTGATCGATATATCGAACAGGAACGCTGTCATGCAGGTATGTAAACTCTGAAGAAATAATCAAATTTATCATTTCACGCTGTGTTCAACTCCACTGTTGCCCAGATACGGGGGGAAAGAGAAGAGGATTGTATTGTTGAGGATTTGAAGAGGACTGCGTTTTTGTTACTTTCTTAATTGTATTTCTATATTTTCATCAATGTAACAAAACATAATGCATTAATATTGTAAAGGAAGTTAAACTTAAAGCACCAAATATGGTATAGCAGAGTAGTCATGTGGTGCGTCATCACTCCAGGGGGCGCTGCAGGGAAAATATACATCTAATCAGGAAAGCGCCTTGTCATGATAGTAGGCCTAATGTAGCTAATATGCACTTACAGCCTGTGTTCCTTCATTTAAGGCTGATATATTTTTTGCGGCTCATGACAGATTTGTTTTTTGTTTTTTTGGTCGGATATGGCTCTTTGAACATTTTGGGTTGCCGACCCGTGACCTAGAAAATGGTTTTCACTCCACCCTTTTTGGATCAGTCTGTGGGCTCTTTGCAAAAAAAAAGGGCTCATGCCAAAAACATGAAAGTGTGTGTTCTGTTGTCTTCAGATGTTGTAGTTCCGACAGGGGAGGCGCCGGGCTGACCCGCGCTGTGTCCACCCAGCGGAGAGGACAGGGGAGGCGCCGGGCTGACCCGCGCTGTGTCCACCCAGCGGAGAGGACAGGGGAGGCGCCGGATTCTTTCCGTTGGATTGAAATTCCGCCGGCCGCTTGAGCCCATTGCAAGCCTTTTCCCTATCCCCCTTACTCCAGAAGCCCGTCTGGGCGTCGCCATATCGACGTAATCCTTCTTCCGGTTGTATAAATAAGCACAGGGCTCGGACCTCCAGAGAAAATAAGTTCTACACAGACTAAAAAGCCGTTTTCGAGTCGCCCAGGGAACTGGTGCCATTGACTTGTTGGTCACATGAACATTGGAAATTTGACATAAATCAGTCTACTTCAGAGCATGTTTTAGCGGCAAGACTTTTCCCTCGTTCTCCATTCAAACCAGAGTTCCCGCTGGACGTGTTATGGAAAAATATCATTTTGACCTTGTGTTTCGTGACATTGTAGACTTTCCATCTCCAATCCTGATTGTGCTGTTTGCCTATTCCTGAATTCTACATGTCTCCTTTTGATCAAAGCCCGGTCTCTGTCTGCTTGGAGGGCTTCCTGGGGTGCCCAGGCCAAGCCTAGTTTTGGGCTTTCACACCTCTGTATCGTTTTCCTTCCGGGGTCCGGGATGGGCCTCTTCAGAATCAGAATCAGAATCAGAAAGAGTTTATTGCCATTGTTAATGAACAAAATTCACAAACATAGGAACTTGTCTCGGCCTTAAGGTGCAACATAAACACTGAGCGATAATAAAAACAACATATATTCAATTAAAAAAGGGCATGCATTAGGAAACAATTTAAAATTACTATACAATAAAAATAAAAATAGGCATTTCTATGTACACAAGAGTTATAGTTAGATTTACAGTTTGAGTGCAGTGAGTGGTTGAATATTTGCAGTTAAAGTGACAGGTGTTTTGAAGTGTTCATGAATCCAACGGCAGAGGGAAAGAAACTATTCTTGTGGCGGGAGGTTTCTGGTCCGGATGGACCGTAGCCTCCTGCCTGAGGGAGTGGTTGTAATAGACCATGTCCAGGGTGAGAAGGGTCAGCTGTGATCCGACCTGCTCGTCCCAGAGCCCTGGAGACGTACAGGTCCTGCAGAGATGGAAGTCTGCAGCCGATCACCTTCTCAGCAGAACGCACAATGCGCTTGTAGTCTCCGTTTGTCCCTGGCTGTGGCTCCAGCAGAGGGCGCTGTAGTCTGTCTGTCCCTGGCTGTGGCTCCAGCAGAGGGCGCTGTAGTCTCTGTTTGTCCTGGCTGTGGCTCCAGAGAGGCGCTGTAGCACACGGTGATGATGGGGAGGAGGTGAGGACTCAATGATCATGGCCGTGTAGAACTGCACCAATCATCTGCGCTGGCAGCTTGGCTTTCCTCAGCTGCCGCAGAAAGTACATCCTCTGCTGGGCCTTCTTGATGAGGGAGCTGATGGAGGGCTCCCACTTGGGGGTCTGTCATGATGAGGGGGGGGCTGGGGGGCTGTGGCTTTCCTGAAGTCCACGATCATCTCCACTGTCTTCTGGGCGTTGAACTCCAGATTGTTACCGCTGCACCAGGACACCAGCCGGTCCACCTCCCTCCTGTAGACAGACTCATCCCCGTCCGAGATGAGCCCGATGAGGGTGGTGTCATTCGCAAACTTGATCAGTTTTACGGAGTCGTGGCTGGAGGTGCAGCAGTTTGTGTACAGGGAGAAGAGCAGAGGGGAAAGTACACAGCCCTGTGGAGCTCCTGTGCTGATAGTCCGAGTGTCTGAGACATTCTTCCCCAGCCGCACGCACTGCCTCCGATCAGTCAGGAAGTCAGTGATCCACCTGCAGGTGGAGTCAGGCACGTTGAGCTGGGAGAGCTTGTCCTGGAGCAGAGCAGGGAGGATGGTGTTGAAAGCAGAGCTGAAGTCCACAAACAGGATCCTGGCGTAGGTTCCTGGGGAGTCCAGATGCTGCAGGATGAAGTGGAGTGCCAGGTTGATGGTGTCGTCTACAGACCTGTTGGCTCTGTAGGCGAACTGCAGGGGGTCCAGCAGGGAGGAGATGAAAGACTTGAGCAGGGGCAGGACAAGGCGTTCAAATGACTTCATGACTACAAGACGTCAGCCACTGGCCTGTAGTCATTAAGTCCAGTGATCCGGGGCTTCTTGGGGACAGGGACAATGATGGCCGACTTGAAGCAGGCTGGGACATGGCATGACCCCAGGGAGGTGTTAAAAATGTCTGTGAAGACGGGGGTTAACTCTCCTGCGCAGTGTCTTAATGTAGCGGCAGAGACGCCGTCTGGTCCAGCAGCTTTTCGGGGGTTAGATTTCCGAAATAGCCTGTGAACATCTGTTCCTGAACTGAGAGGGTGGTGGGGGAGGTGGGGGTGACCAGGTTTGGGTTGGCGGAGGTGGCCACCGTGGGGGAGGGGGTGGTCACATCAAACCTGGAGTAGAAGGTGTTAAGTTGCTCAGCCAGTTTTCGATTGTCTGCAGCAGGGGGGCTCGGGGCTTGTGGTTGGTGAGGAGCCGGAGCCCCCTCCACACGGAGGCGGGGTTGTTGTCAGAGAACTGCTGCTTCAGACGCGTATTGTACTGTGATCTCGCTCGAAGAAACCTCTTTGCTAAATCCATACTTTTGCGTCTTTGTAGCGCCCCCTGTCACCAGCCTTCTTTGCGAGCCTTTGCCAGGGCATTGTCTCTCTCCAGACGATCAGAATGTAACGTTAATCAACACCTTTCTACCCTTTTGTTCCTCATCGGGCAATCATGTTCAAGTATGATATGTCATGTGATTTGTTCAACCTGTGGTCTATAAAACACACAGGATTCCTTTTATGCGGGGCCCTTGAGACTGGAAGGGACCCTAGAAGGCCCAGACGGCAGGGATGTTGCCTTTAGTTACCATTTCGGTGCAGGGACGGGGTTTGATTCTGAGTGGACAACAGTTGGACAATTAACCCATTGACTTTTTAGAAAAGACAAACCCTGTTCTATTGTTTTTACTTTAATTCTTGATCGTTTTTTACTTACGGAAGTGGCGATCACATGGGAAAAGAGGGAAAAGTGGGTGGGGCGGAATA
>BJKM01000770.1:0-37500 GCA_015082035.1 Chaenogobius annularis
GGCGGCATCAAGACTGCTCTTCTTTAGGAGAGGCTTTATGACCGCAGTTTTCAAAGAAATTGGGAATGTTCCAGATTGAAGCGACATGTTAACTATTTGAGTGAGTGGTGCTAACAAACTGTTTCAGCACAGACTTTAGAAGTCTGGAGGTAACGCATGGAGGCAGCAATAGATGAACTCAGGCTGGTGATGATCTCCTGGACAGTTTTGTCAGTTACAGGTGCAAAGTGAGTCAGCTCTAAGTGTGTAGGTGGTTTGAGGTTTATTTTTTGCATTGTAGAATTTATAGCATTTTTAATGCCCTGAACTTTGTCATTAAAGAATAATGTAAACTCATTACACTTGGATGTGGAAAATAAGTTCTAACGGCAGCTGAGATGGAGGGTTTGTTCATCTGTTTACTGTGGCAAACAGGACACGCGAGTTGTTACTGCAGCTTCCAATTATTTCAGAAAAATATCCTTCCCTAGTTCTACATAAAATGAGGTTGTACATGTACAACTTTTCTCTGTAAATCTCTTTCTGAACCTGGAGCTTCGACTTGCGCCATTTTCGTTCGGCCCGGCGGCACTCCCTTTTCTGTGCCCTGACCGAATCATCATTTCTCCATGGCGCCTTCTGCTTATTTTTAACAATTTTAGCCTTCATAGGGGCAATGGTGTCGAGAACATTCAAAACACTAGATGTAACAGAGTTCAACAAATCATTTACATTAGAACATGAGACATTTTCAAAGTTTATCATTTCCATAAACAGTTTTCCCGTGCTGTCATTTATGTGTCTCCTCCGGACAATTGCAGGACCAGCTGGTGGTTTGGGAAAAACAGACAGGTCAAAGAAGACACAGAAATGATCAGACAGAGCAACATCGACCACATTGACGTTTGAAATATTAACCCCTTTTGTAATTAGAAGATCTAGAGTGTGCCCTCTGCTGTGGGTGGGGCCACTGACGCGCTGAGTAAGACCGAAAGTTTCAAGGACAGCATGAAGCTCTTTAGCGTTTCTGTCACAAATATTGTCAACATGAACATTGAAAGCACCTGTTATGACCAACCATCAAAGTCCGTGCATACGACTGAAAGCATCTCAGTAAAATCATCAATAAAACTTTTGCAGTGCTGAGGAGGCTTGTATAAAACAATGAAGAGAATGGATGGAGACTGTTTTAGCTCAATTTTAAAGGCTACGTACTCAAATGTTGAAAACACCTGCCTCGCCAAAGGACAACCTGTGGGTAACTAATTTCATCTCTAACAGAAGCGCGCACACACACCTCGGAGCCAGGGTCCCTTTTTGTTTTCTCGTGTTTCAGATTCAAACATAAAGTTGGGTGGAGCAGACTCTATTCTAAAACTAAATTTCCTGTGTTTTTGTCAAGCCATGTTTCAGTTAAAAACATAAAATCAAGATTATAAGAAGAAATAAAATTATTAATTAAGAATGATTTGTTTACATAAGGATCTGACATTTAGCACAGCAAGTTTCAGACTAGTTTCAGTGAGACTGGGCGTTATCTTTTTACAGGGAATATGAATCGAATCAAATTTCTCAGATTGGGCGGGGCCAGCCTGACTCGCATTTTGTTTTCCCATCTGTGTGATGTTACTACAGAAATAGCACTAGGGGAGGCTGTTTTTACACAGGGCCCCGGGTTGGTTTTGATTTTTAATATGACTATAAGTCCCGGCAACGCTGAGACCGCAGTGCATCCTAGCTATGGGAAGATACCAGGTGAAAGGCGAGGGGGGATAGGTGGGGGGGGCTTTTGTTGGTGCAATTGCGGGAGCCGGTGAGCGTTTGGGACCAGGTGAAAGGCGGGGGGTTTTTTTGGTGGGGTGATTTTTGTCTGTGTAGCAACAGTCAGGGGAGAGTTCATCATCGTTGATATCAGAACTCTTGCTAAATTAGGCGTGAGTGGAGCCATCTTAATGCCTGATTTGATCAGATGTTCAAGATGGCTGGGAAGACCCCTGGGTGAGAGTGGAGATGGAAAGGAGAGTGAGGAATCTGTAGTGGGAGTAGATGTTGCAGGGGGATCCAGGGCTGCTCTGAGGGCAGGGGCGATGGCAGGGATACTGCTGGAGTTGAATTCTTTGCTGGTGGTGGAGCGGCTGTTAATGAATCCTTTGGTGGAGGCTGTGGTTGTGGTGGTGCTGCTGATGTTGAAACATTGTCTCTGGCTGATGGAGCAGGAATTCTTCTCTCATTCCTCTCTTCTCTAACTATCTGGTCAGGACTCTGTCCAGGCCCAGTCCAATGCCTCAGAGCGTGGAGCAGGTTCCACTGTTAGCACCGCTCACTCCACCTCTACAGAGGTGTGGGCCATTTCTCTTAAACAGGTCCTCTCGTTTCCAAAATAGATAGAAGTTCTCAATGTAGTGCAATCCTCTAGGTGCACACTCTTTAGACAGCCATGTGTTCATCTGAAGCAAGCCGGCTAAACTTGTTTATCTTCCTTGTCAATGTTTGGAAGAGGTCCACTTATGAATGTTTTGATTTCCATTTTATCAAGCACGTCGAATAACTCCAAGAAGTCTCTTTTCAAAACTTCAGTCTCTTTGCGCTGTATTTCCACTGCTCTCACGTGCACAATCAGCTGTTTAACTCCTTGATATGTGGCCAAAACATCAGAAATGTGTGACGTGATCTCAGTGATTGTGGCGCTGGGAAAAGAATGTGTTTTTCATTTTTTCATGCATCACGTGACTTATCGCACCATCCCCAATCAAGACGACCTTGACATTAGGCACAGATTCTCTGTCTATCTCTGTCTGCCTTTTTGCCACGTCATGTCTCCCATTTACATAAAATAAACTCATTTGAAATATGTTCGAATAGTTCTTCATGGAGCGTCTAATATTTGTGCATTGCCCTGGAATGTTGCTCAGCGTGGCTTTAACTGTGAGCGAAACCACCATTTTACGGCGCATGTATTTTTATGGCAAGTAATGAATGATAATGGCAAAAAGACATGTTTTTACATTTGAAACATTCCGAACGATGCACAAGGCAGAAAAGACTGGATTAAAACAATCGTAAGCCAACAAATGAAGCGTAGCTACAGTCGAGGGGTCTTCTCTGTTGGCGAGTCGTTTCCGTGGGCGAGACCTGTCAAGGGGATTCTGCCCCTGTGGTAGTCACATGCGCCAGGTCAGTCCAGTTTGCCCCACTCCTCCTTCTTTTCTGGGCCGTGGTCCAGCACATGTACAGTGACACCTGACTATCTCTCTGCTGACCGTGGCGAGCAAAACTGCCGCTTACACACGTATGGGTGTTGTGTTGGAGGGGGGGAGTGTGTAGTGAATGTGTGTGATGGATGGTGCTGGTGCGCAGGAATATGAACAGCGCACTAAGCAACACAGACGACGGGACTGCACCACGCAGGGAACTACACGAGGAGACACAGTCAGACAAGATTCAGCTCACACACACTCGCGAACACGCAGGAGATCACACTACTCCTACAACGGTCACCGAGAGATGCTGTCTGACGATCACACGCGCAGGAGGGAGCACCGGCACCGGTGCACGATCTATCGAAACGACATAACACTAGGAGACACGTGGGAGACACGACACGAACTGAATTAGAGAGCACTGATAGTATACAATGGAGATCGACACGAGAGGGGGCTCTACATATGGAACACGACACGAGGGAGACACATATCATGACACACAGGAGACACGACACGAGGAGACACGACACGAGGAGACACCGAGGAGACACGACACGAGGAGACACGGAGATACACGAGGAGACAACGACACGAGACACGACACGAGGAGACACGAGGAGACACGACAGGGAGACACGACACGAGGAGACACGACACGAGGAGACACGAGGAGACACGACACGAGGAGACACGAGGAGACACAACACGAGGAGACACGTGGAGACACGACACGAGGAGACACGACACGAGGAGACACGACACCAGGAGACAAGAGGAGACACGACACGAGGAGACACAAGGAGACACGATTTTTTTTTTTTTTTTTTTTTTTTTTTTACGAGGAGACACGAGGAGACACGACATGAGGAGACACGATACGAGGTGACACAACACCAGGAGACACGAAACGAGGAGACACGAGGAGACACGAGGAGACACGAGGAGACACGAGGAGACATGAGGAGACACGAGGAGACACGACACAAGGAGACACGACACGAGGACACACGACACGAGGAGACACGACACGAGGACACACGACACGAGGACACACGAAGAGACACGACACGAGGAGACACGAGGAGACACGACACGAGGAGACACGAAACGACTTGGAGAGACACGACAGAGACATGACACGAGAGACACGACACGTAGGAGACACGACACGAGGAGACACGAGGGAGACACGACACGAGGTATGACACTAGGAGAAACACGACACGAGGATCACGATACAGAGGTGACACAAACACAGAGACACGAACGAGGAGATCACGACGAATCGAAGAGTACAAGACACTATGAGTACATGAGAGACACGTTAGGAGACACGATGAGACACGACCGAGGAGACACACGACACGAGGAGACACGACACCAGGAGACAAGAGGAGACACGACACGAGGAGACACGAGGAGACACGACACGAGAGACACGATTTTGTACGAGGTGACACGACACGAGGAGACACGAAACGAGGAGACACGAGGAGACACGAGGAGACAAGACACGAGGAGACATGAGGAGACACGAGGAGACACGACACAAGGAGACACGACACGAGGACACACACGACACGAGGACACACGAAGAGACGAGGACGACACGAGACAGACACGACACGAGGAGACACGACACGAGGAGACAGAGACACGACACGAGAGACACGACACGAGGAGACACAAAGAGACATGACACGAGGAGACACGAGGGGACACTTAACGAGGAGACACAAGGAGACACGAGGAGAGACACGACACACGAGGAGACACTCTGAGAGAGACGACACAAGGAGACACGAGGAGACACGACACGAGGAGACACGAGGAGAACGACACGAGGACACACGAACAGACACGAGGAGTTACACGAGGATACACGAACAGACAGATCACGAGGAGAGGAGACACGACACGAGGAGACATGAGGAGACACGAGGAGACACGACACGAGGAGAGACGACACGAGGACACACGACACGAGGACACGACACGAGAGACACCACACGAGGACACATGACACGAGGAGACACGAGGAGACACGACACGAGGAGACATGAGACACGACATGAACACGACACGAGGAGACACGAGGAGACACGACACGAGGACGACACAGGAGACACGACACGTTATGAGACACGAGGAGACACGACACGAACGAGAGTCACGAGACACGAGGAGACACTAGACACGAGGATAGACACGAGGAGACACCTTACACGAGGAGACAAGACACGAGGAGACACGACGAGACACTACTTTACACGAGGACACACGACACGAGGACACACGACACGAGACACCACGACACGAGGAACACACGACACGACGGACAAACGACACGAGGACACGACGAGGACACGAAGAGACTTTTGACACGAGGAGACACGAAGAGAAACGACACGAAGAGACACGAGGAGACACGATGAGACACGACACGAGGAGACACAAGGAGACACGACACAAGGAGACACGAAACGAGGAGACACGACACGAGGACACAATGAGGAGACACGACACGAGGAGACACAGGAGACAACACACGAGGAGACACAAAGAGACAGTGACACTGAGGAGTCACGAGGGTGTGTACACGACAAGAGACACGAGAGGACACGAGGAAGACACGACACGAGGAGATACAAGGAGACACGAAGAGAGACGACACGAGGAGACACGAACGAGAGACACGACACGAGGAGACATGAAGAGAACACGACACGAGGAGGACACGAGGAGACACGACACGAGGAGACACGAGGAGACACGACACGAGGAGACACGAGGTATGAGGAGACATGAAGAGACACGACACGAGGAGACACGAGGAGAGACACGACACACGAGGAGACATGAGGAGACACGACAGAGGAGACAGATCACGAGGAGACACGACACGAGGAGACACTGAGTGAATGACACGACATAGGAGACACGAGTGAGACATGAAGAGACACGACACAGGAGACACGACACGAGGAGACATTGAAGAGATCATTCGACACGAGGAGAACACGAGGAGACACGACACAAGGAGACATGAGGAGACACGACAAGGAGACACGAGGCGACATTGACATGAGGAGACACGAAGAGACACGAAGAGACATGACACGAGGAGACATGAGGAGACACGAGGAGACATTAAGGAGACACGAAGAGACATGACACGAGGAGACACGAGGAGACACGACACGAGGAGACACGAGGAGACACGACACGAGGAGATACGAGGAGACACACATGAGGAGATACGAGGAGACACGACACAAGGAGACACGAAACGAAGAGACACGAAGAGACACAGAGACACGAGGAGACACGACACGAGGAGACACTCGAGGAGACAATATGGAGAGAACAGGAGACACGAGGAGACACGACACGACAGGAGACATGAGGAGACACGACACGAGAAGAACAAGACACGAGGAGACACAGACACGAGGAGACAGAGGAGACAACGAAAGGAGACACGAGGAGACATGAGAGACACGACGAGGAGACACGACACGAGGAGACAATGAGAGACACGACACGAAGCGGAGGCGTACACGGGAACACGACACGAGGAGACACAGGAGACACACGAAGGAGACACGAGAGACACGACAAGGAGACACGAGGCGACATGACATGAGGAGACACGAACGAGAGACACGAAGAGACATGACACGAGGAGACATATGGAGACACGAGGAGACAAAAGGAAGACACGAAGAGACATGAACGAGGAGACACGAGGAGACACGACACGGGAGACACGAGGAGACACACACGAGGAGATACGAGGAAGCACACATCATTGAGGACACGAGGAGACACGGAGACACGAAACGAAGAGACACGAAGAGACATGACACGAGGAGAAACGACACGAGGAGAACATGAGGAGACACACAAACGAGAGATTTCAAATGTTTCTTCAATGCTTTCCCTTTTGATTTCATATATGTTGTTTTATCATTGGTCATTGTTTGATGTTGCACTGAATCACCAAAACAAGTTCCTGTTTGTGAATCCTGTTCATTGGCAATGGAAATAAACCTTTCTGATTCTGTGTTACGGAATCAGCTCCTGTCCATGTTAAAGAGGCCGACACTTCCTGTCCTGCAGCTGGAAGTGCAGCGAGGAGAGTGTTTTTCACACCTTTTTCTCCAGTGAAGTGCCACTCTAAAGGGGCGTGGCTTCTCAGTCCGTTACCTTTTTCTCCGTTGACGCACTCTTGTTGGAGGTCTTTGGTGTCTTGGGTCCAGCTGACGTGGTTGCTATGGTTACAGATGATTGACCTGTTGGACAGGTAAAGGTGCAGAGAGGAGGAGCCTGAGAGGGGCGTGTCCAGAGTGTTGTGGGAGGGGCTCCTCACAGCCGTGTGTGTCACAGGTGAAAGAGCGGCTGATGTTGAAGCGCTCAGTTTTGCAGATCGCAGTGAAGTTACAGGAGTCGGAGCTTTTGGCCAAAGAGTCCAGCCTCAGGCTCACTGCAGACACTGGAGCTGTGCACACGACACGGGACTGTTAAGGTTTATATCAGTGTTTATGATGTTATAGACGTGTTTGAACCAACCTTCAACTGTGACATCAAATGTGGCGAGTGTTTCATCTCCATCATCATCAGACCCCAGAGCAGTGTAAACTCCAGAGTCACTGAGAGTGACATGTTTCAGAATCAGAGAGAGATTTTGTGCAAAAAACTCCACTCTGTCTTTGTAGTTTTAGAACCCAGTTTGGTTTCTCCTGCAATTAATGTTATTATATTTGTTGTTTTGTTGAATTTCCAATAAAATATAGTCATATTTTCTTTGACTCTCTGAGACGTGCAAAACCAGATCGTGGTCGGTCTGTATAAATGTGGTTTGTGAACAGAACTGAAAAACAAGTGAAATACATAGGCTATAATATATATCTTTACATTTTATATATATATATATATATATATTATATTATATATATATATATATATATATATATATATTATACAAATACAGACAGCAGAGACGTTCGTGGCACTAGTTTAAATTGCCCTTCACTCTAGAATACATTAGTCGCTTAAGTGAGATATTATGCAAATGTCTCTCAAGTATCGAGAGACCCCAGTGCACGAGAAGGCTCTAAACGACAGGACCAAACATCTCACATGTTCACTACATCTGTAAACCTTCTCCCTCCGCTTTCAGGACATTTACCGTACAACCTGACGGTCTCTCTGCCAGGACAGATCCAGTGGCAGAAGAAGAGGATTACATGCTTCTTGTTGTTTGTTTTTTTGTCACTGTTTTGCACTCGCATGTTGTGGTATTTGTCGCCTGCAGTAAAAATGTGAACGACGCAGACGTGCACACGCTCTCAAACGACCAACTTCAGTGTAATCCAGCCACAACGCTGACTTATAAACACGACGCGGTTAAAATGATGAAATAATAATCAACTTACCTTTAGCTACAAAAGAGAAGAGAACAAAACACACGGCAAAAATGTCAGCTCCCATGTTTGCTTGTCATTTCCTTACTTCAACACTGAGAAGAACCTAAAGAGGAAGAAGAAGTTAACGGAACTGAAGACTGTGACTCAGAAACGCCACAAACACAATTAGAATCACTTTTTAATTAAATCCATGTCAAAGTAAAATGCTAAACTCTTATTATTAGACTCGTCGCGCGTGCACAAAAACACACTTCCATTAAACTGGTCGATAGTCCTGACACTTAAGCACACACTTTACATCATCACTTTTTATCATTCAATCCAGAGTCCGTTATTGCACCGTTACTCGTCGTGCCGCTCACATTCAACATGATCACACGGGAACTATAGAAAAACATACTCTACCGTTAGTTACAAAAACGTATGTACACACCTGAACATGGAAATACGACAAATATGCACAAAATAATACAAAACATACTTATTATTCTAAAAAAAAAAAAAAGGGGCAGTTGAAACTAATTAAATGTAAACACTCATTTGAACTGCACTCATATTACATATTTACGTTCAATGAGGGAGAGTATGAAGAGTATGAGGAGTATGAAGAGTATGAGAGTATGAAGTATGAAGAGTATGAAGAGTATGAAGAGTATGAGGAGTATGAAGAGTATGAAGAGTATGAAGAGTATGAGGAGTATGAAGAGTATGAAGAGGAGCACTGTTTTTAATCCTAGTGGGAAATGGAGGTACGAGCGTTTTAGAAGTCGACTTTTCAATTATTATTTTGTCAATGAACCAGCGAGTCAAACCATTTCCTCTATTGATCCTTATAGATTTAGTCCATTTTACCCCCGGTCAAAGCGACAACAAAAAAGCCTTGATAAAGTATTTGCAAAGAGCGAGTATTTTTTTTTTAACTTAAGAAACGCTCTATACTTTCTTCTTGTCTCACTTTGACCCGTTTTCCTTGCAAATGGCATGTGTTTCTTTCATGTTTATTGTTTTTATTTAAATGTGTAATGCATTTTTTTCTTGCTTTTATCCAAAAAAAAACGTTTCCAATTGACATATATCCGTTATTTTTTTTCCTGTAAAAGAAACACAAGCTACATATTCTTCTCGACTCTATTTGACTCAGAAATGGCGCCGTGTTCCTGCAAACGGTGTGTGTTTTGTACTGGAAAACTGTCACGTCATTAGGTTGATGCGACGCTAATTAAGATGTTTGATCGACATGGTCAGCCTAGTTACCTTTGACCTGTGCCCAGGTCAGCTGACACTTGCCTAAGTGAAGGACAGATGCTATCAATGTGTGTGGAGCAATGGGGGGGCTCTCTTATGGTGGGGCATGTGGACATCCTTGGGTGGGCGGCCTGATCGCCCACGACACAAGGACAATACAAGTCTCTAACAATCATTACACTCGTACACCAACGTTCGAACTCTTTCTGCGCACACGCGGCACCTGGCCTCGCCTTTGTTCCAGAGTCACTCAGACCAGGGCGGGAGAGACGACTCTGTCAGGGAGAGGTGCAGGGAGGAGGAGCCTGAGTGGGCGTGTCCAGAGTGTTGTGGGAGGGGCTCCTCACAGTCGACAGTTCTATTCTGCCTTATTTCTCTGTCACTGTTTACAGTTTCTTTCCATTTCATCCAGTTATAAAAATAGTCAGCCAACACTTTTGTAGTCATCAGTTTATTACAATTATTCTGATTAATTCTGTGGGGAAAATGCCACTTGGCGCTGGAACCTGAACGGACCAAAACACAACAGTCAGACACAAGGTCTAGTTTTACTTGCAGGGGGAGAGACAGACCCCAGCAGAGCTTCCAGTGAACTCTCTCCAAAGGACTGTCTCCCCTCGACCCTTTTGACTGAGCAGTACGAGCAGAACCACATGACACTGTCAATGTTCAACGCACACAAATGTGACATAAGTCTTCTTGTCATATTTCACACAGCTCTTGCTCTCAGGCTCAACTGAAACGCCTCATGGCTGAGACTGACACCAGACCCCGGCACATGATCACATGTTTAACCATGATAACTTGTAGAATAATGACAAAAGTCTCCTCTCGCCTCATCTACGCCTGCCATATTATTATATATTGTCACTTTATTGGACTGAACTAGCTGTCGTTTTAGCCCAAATCACCTTGAAAAAAACATTTGCATTAACAATTTGTTCTCACAATATAAAACATTGTCCGATCTGTCCAAAATATGTTTTCTTATTTCTTATAATCATCTTGCGTTCGTAGATTTATGTGGCACATTCTAACTTCAAAATGTATTTTAAATCAGAGCCCACCCACCAAACTTTACCCTCTTGTACTTGGCAAGATTTGGGCGGTTCATACTGAAGGATTTGTTGACTTGTAATTCTAAAAGTCACTGAAAGAAAAACTATTATTTAAGACCGAGTCAAATGTATCAACATAATCAACCACGAATAGGCAAAAGTTAGAAATACAGAGTTCACAGCTCGTCTTCCTCCTCATGCACATGAAGACGCCCTTACATGGTCGGATTTGATGGGGCATTGCACAGGAAGTAGGAGTGTGGTTTCATACACACTTTAACGTATACATTATACTAATGCTACATTTGCATACTTAGTTTCAAGTTTGCATGTCTTGTTGTCTCTGCTCTCTGGACCCCACCCTCCCACCTCATGTCTCCATCATCTTCACCGTAACACATCACCATCTAAGGAGGGGGTCTGAATCTGCTGGGCTGATTACCCGAGACGGAGCCCCCATCCACAGTCTCCCTACCCAGCCAACTCTAATCGGCTCGGCTCTAAGGCTCGGCTCTGAAGGCTCAGCTCTAGAGGCTCAGCTCTGAGGCTCGGCTCTGAGGCTCGGCTCTGAGGCTCAGCTCTGAAGGCTCAAGCTCTAAGGTCAGCTCTAAGCTCTAAGGCTCAGCTCTAAGGCTCAGCTCTAAGGCTCAGCTCTGAGGCTCGGCTCTGAGGCTCAGCTTCTGAGGCTCAGCTCTGAGGCTCAGCTCTGAGGCTCAGCTCTAAGGCTCAGCTCTAGGCTCTCTAAGGCTCAGCTCTAAGGCTCAGCTCTAAGGCTCAAGCTCAGCTAAGGCTCAGCTCTAGCTCTAAGGATACAGAACTCACCACTGTGAATTATATTCTAAAGTAGAACGTGCTCATTGGACGTGAGGAGAACAGCTCTGCCTTTTTGGGGTGTCTGAAGCTCTCGTTGGCATTTTGCCTGATTATTGATCACGTTTATTGCACCTCAGATCAGGTCTTCACAGTTTGAGGTCTCAGGACAGTTTTATCTCACAATCCCATCGTTTTAACACAGAGACAGGAAAAAAGGCTTTCGGACACTTTGCTCCTGTGGAACAAAACACAGAGACTTTTTAAACTAAATCATTTTTATGACTTTTTAATGATTTTAAACGTGGCAGGACCAACCACAGATGCCAGTGCCTGGTGTGGAGGGAGTTGGTGCGAGGGGTGAGGGGGGTGGGTGGTGTGTGGGGGTAGGGGTGGGGTTAGTGGGGCTGAGTGCGGTGGGGGGGTGTGGGTGGGTGGTGGAAGTGGTCCGGTTGGCGCGGGCGGAATTTGGGGGTGGGGGCGGGAGGAGGAGAAGCGTGAACTTCGATTGTGCAATGTACTGACACATCTCTCTAATGGAGTCTTGCTGGAACGTGGTCTCCCATTAATAGCGGGGAGGCTGTGGCAATTATTGTCATTCTGGAGATATAGCGGTGTTGATGTGTGTGCTGTCAAAAAAGTCTTGTGATGTTATATGCATCTATTTATAAATGTTGTTTAAAGGCTTATTTGTGGGCTGCAAGCTCACATTCAAACTTGCACCTAAATAAATCATACCTAAGTAAGTGAATGGTAGTCTAAAATGGCAGGCACATTGATTTGTGTTAATCAAAGGAAAGTTGAATCCACGCTTGTAGGCACTGGAGTAGACAATGTTAAAGGTTTGAAGAAGCAGAACATCAACAACACTATCTCCACATTGTTCTACTGTCATGGCACAACTTCAATAACTAAATGATGTCAATATACAGTAGCTTCATTTAACAGCTCTTTTAAACGTACCTTTGGAGCAGTTTTGCGGAGTTTGGCCCCGGCCAGAGCTGCAGCCAGATTATTGGCCCCGCTGTTGCCCTCTGCACCAAAAAAAAAAAAAAAAACGGCATGATTAAAAAAACAAGAAAAAAAAAAAAATACAAAAAAAAGAGATGGCCCCTTTGCCCCGGCGGAGGAGGGAGCGGTGGGGGTGGAGGAGGCCCTGCTCCACCACCAGCAGGAGGAGGTGGGGGCGCTGGTGGTTGACCCGCAAACGGAATTGCGCCGGGGGGTGGAGGAGCGGGCGGGGCAGGTGGTGCGGGTGGGGCAGGAGGCGGAGCTGGGGGGGCAGGTGGAGCCGCAGCAGCAGCTGGCGGGGGGGCTGAGGCTTGTCGCTCCCTCTCCTGCCTCTGTTGTTCCAGTCTAAACATTAACAGCACTGGTTAATGTTAGGCAGGGGACCGGTCAATAACTAGCATCAGTTCAAGGAGAGCACATCTCAACTGACATTACGCTCCTCCAAAAGTACCACAAACTATTGTAAGGGTCCAGCCGTCGCCTGAACTATATTCTTCAGTTTTGCTGGGTTGGACTCTGAGCAACAATCAGCGGTCATGCATGATATTGTAATACTGCACACTGTTTTTGTGCTGTAGATGTACAAACACTTTTAAAGCCCCATATCATTCTGGCCAGACTAAAATGAGCCCCAGTTCAAACTGAAGCTCATTCTGAACCCTTTGGAGCTTAAACAAAGAGGAGCAAAGCTGCTGGTGGGCGATAGTGACTGATTGACACTAGAATGAACATCTGTTGTTGAATCTAATATTCCTGAAATTTGGGGACTTTTTATAAAAATAAAATTAAAATAAAAGTCCTATAAAGGGCCTTTTTTCTTCTGATTGTGGGTTTGGAGTACAAACAGATTCTGATTCATAACGAATGGTTAATCTTACTGAAAATAAGTGAGTTGCCGCTTTCCTTTTATATTTTGCCTGCACAGGAGGCTGATAGTTCTCTTTTATCAGATGGTGGGCAAAAGGGAATTAATAAAAACTTTTTTAAAACAGAAAATTCAAATGTCACGCTGGCGGGTCATTGGAATTATAAGAGGTCAAACAGATTTAGTTTACCGTCTCTGGTTTTCAAGCTCTTGGGCAGAGGGTCCATTATGAACTGGGGCTAAAAATGAAAACACATTTCTTTTTAAGAGAAAACGAAGAGAAACTACAGCTCACCACATCACTGACATGGGTCAGGGATGGGTCAGTGGTATAGAAGTGTGTACCTGCAGGAGCCGGTTCATTAAGAGCTTCTAAAGCATGTAACATGGCTTCAGCGAAGACCGCCCCGTCCTCCTTACTGCTGAAGTTCAGCCCCCACACTTGCTTAGGGTCGCGCCACTGGTGGAAAGTTGGGGTCGCCTGGTTGTACTTCATTCCCTTTACAATTGGACAATTTATCACCACCTGTAATCATAAAAGAGTGGAACATTTATTATAAGTTAAAAAGTACTTACAGTCAGCAATATTTTTATCTGTACTTCACTAAAGTAAATTTAGTGAAGTATTTTACTAAAGTAAAATAGAGTTTTTTGGACTGAAAAGTAAATATTTTTCTGTAGGGTCTGCCATTGGTGACATTCTGCCCAAAGATTTTGAGTTAAAGACCGGGTATTGATAAAATTATATGAATTTAAATTACTAGATAAATTACGTTATTGATTCAGTTGCTTCTTTTGACCAAAAATCGGCAACATTGTTGTCAAATGTAGTGATCTTTATCAAAGTCATAACATTTAACGCTTTAACAGTTGTTTTGCTTTAACCCTGTATTTGTATTTTTTTCTTAAGACTTAACAAACTTGAGCGCTTCTTCCAACACTGGACCACAAATTTGGCTTATGTCTTGATCAGGGACAAACCAGCATTATACACTGGGGAATGGGACCCTCCGGTTGGTGGGTAAACACTAAACCCACTGCACCACTCTTGTCATATCAAAGCTCTTTGTTTGTTTTTTTTCCAGAATTCTATATTGAGCATGAGCAGGAGACACCACGGAGGTTGCTAGTTCTACTTTTGAACTGAAAGAGGAAGTTGCATGCTGCATACTTGTACCACAAAGTAACATTTCAAAAAGTGAGGAACAAGCTGTGAGTCAGACGGGAGAGTACAGTCTGACATACTGTAGTCAATTATAACGTGACGGCAATATAATGAAACCATCACTACAACCAGAAGACTCACTTTTTATAGACATTTCAGAATTTAGTCATATGTTTAGTTATGTTCAGTATTTTAATCTCCACAGTATCTTATTGGAATCTTGAAAAATACGCAACTAAAATAACACATTTCTTAGTGCACTAAAGTTTGAAAAGCTGTGTTTCTTTGTTAGTTGTTGTTGTTGTTGTTGTTGTTGAGTGTGTGCGGGTCCCTTTCGGAGTCCTGTACCTGCTGGTCGGCCTGGAGCTTGCGTCCCACCACTCTGAAAGTGTGGGCCGTTGGGCTGTGGTAGATGTGCACTCGGCTCAGGGCTGGAGCGTCGGAGCCGGCCGGGACCCAGCGCTTGGTGCCGTCATCGTAGAGCATCACAGTGGCTCTCACCTGGCATGTACTTGACTCACTGACAAGAGAGCAGCAAAACACAAAGAAAGACAAATAATAATGCATTTTAAAAAATATTAGAAGCGCTGCGTGGGTGCATATCTGTCCGAATATAGATTTTGAAAAGATAGCTGCTCAGTTGGAGAAACGGGTGCTTCTTCACCTTCAACTGTTCAAGAGAAAACGGTTTTGTCTATTTGGGTAAAAAAAAAAAAAAAAAGGGTTAAAAAAAAAAAAAAAAAAGAGACGCGAAAGACATGTTCAAATAGTATCAAAGACAGAAAAAATCCAACGCACTCAAGGTGAGTTTAGAAAATGATCAAACATATTGGCCCAACATGGCCTTTTTCAGGGTGCAAACAGTTGTGTGTGTGCCTCCTTTTATGTAGAGAGGGACAGGAACAACCCCACCTCTTAATAAAGACAATTTACCATTTTTAACATACAAAACAAATTCAGTTTAAAGCAGTTTAATCACAAAATAATAATGCCTTTTTTCATGTATGTGCAGTGCTGTTTTTTACACTTTACAGTACACAATATAAACTGTTCCCGTTCTATGGATCACAGTATGCACAAAAAATCAGAACTGTGAATGGAAGGAAACGCTCTTCTCCAACAAGCACAGAAAGGACACAAAGACTAAAACAAATCAACATCGTGGAACAACTGAAACAGCCAAAACGAAAACTGTTCCTACAGCGACGGACTCCTGTGACCAAGTATGTACGGTAAATTATTGTCCATTTAAATCTTTTGTCAAGGATGTTGTTGAATGCTTATTTTCACAGCTGATTAATAAACTAAAGCACGTTACCAAAGTTTTCATTGCATTTGTTAATTTAAACTAGACATGGAGGGTGAAGGGTAAAACAGCATTATGCACTGATCCCATGAATAAAAGCAAATATTAATACAATGTAATCATCAGTAATCATCAGACTGAAATGTTGCCATGTTCAAATCCCAGGTCTTTGCTTAAAAAGTTCAATGCATTTGGTATGTACATACTGTATTCTACGACTAAAACAAGGCACTGCGACATTATAAAGAATCTATAGACATAAACTGATATGACATTTATAATTGCAGAGTATTTATTGTGTGAAATCTCCACCTCCTCCCCCTCTTTTGTCACCACTACTTCCTGTGTTCTGTGCCTTGGCTAACAATTTCACCTGTCGCTATATTTCAGTTTGATATATATATATTCAGACATGTGCGTACACTAAGCATATTTGATTCTGTCACAGTAACGCATTTCTACATCAACACAACTAAAAACGCAAACATGGCAAATAGAGACATTGAAACTGCACTTCTGTAAAAACTAAAACATGGTAAAGAACCAAAAAACAAAACAAAAGGCATACCCCATAGTTGTGGTTTATTCCAGCCTTTGTCCCAGCTTGGATGATCTTCTTGTTCTGGCCCAGGTCCTGCTGAGTAGATTTCAGTTTGCGCTCATAGCTGCGTGGACACCTCCGGCTCTCTCTGTGGTGACATATTGAACAGCAGCACGTGCACTTCTGCCTTTGCACCCTTGTTTCCTAGACACTTTTTTTTTTTTTCTCTTCACACTTCCTGTTCTCGTCTGCTTCTCGCCAATCTCTTAATTGTCACGTCACACGTTTTTATTCCCCTGCTTTCCTCGTAACACCACTCTGATCTATGCATGACAATTTAGGAGAAAATATCTGCAGTGGCTATTGAATAGAAAGATTTCTTTTTTTAAATGCACATTTTGTTTTGGATTTAAGAGAAAGCAGAGAAAGTGCATGCAAATGTGGGGAAAACACCTAATCACACACTGAAGACCTGCTATTTATTTTGAACCTGAGCGCAAAGGCTTAGGTTGAAGTGTAAACCACAATAATGGCCCGTCTCTTCCAAGAAAGAGGAAGTGAGATGCAGGAAGAATGGGTTAAATACACAAACAGTGACTTATTACTTAATAATCATCTGCAATTCATATTCTTGGCAAAGTGCGTGTATTTACCTCTCCTCGACCAGTCAAAAACACTCAAAATGAGACTTTAGACTATTCATTAAAGCCCTCCGAAGTCCGAACATGGCCTTAACACACTTCTGTTTTGACACAGACGAAGATGAAGCCAAAAACATCTAAAACGCTGCTTTTATAAATTAAATTTTAATGTAATTTCAATGTAATGGTTTAGAAAAAGTGTAGTCCAAATAACGATTATTCTATTACGACAGATTATTTTTAGCTCTGCGTTACTGGATCAGGCTGGGGTAAAATGTTCAACTCTCATTATAACTTAAATGTCATAAAGTCCAGTCAGTATACTTTAAAGTGCTGTTCATTCTCTTCTCATGGTGTGAATCATAGCTGTAACCTTCTCCCGGGGTTTTCGATCCTGAAGCCTCCTCCAGTGAAGTGCGGTTTGTTGAACAGCTGAGGCAGACGATCAATGTGCTCCACTTTATTTTGGTTCTTTGGTTCACTGCAGAAACCAAAACGATAGAAATACATTTCTTTTTTCGCTTTTTAGCAAAACGTCTCATCTAATCAATACAATACGCAGCTGTTACCTTTGCAGCTTCTTCTGCAGTAGATACTTCTTCTTAGTGTTGGCCAGCTCATCGGCCAGTCTCTGATTCTCACACTTGTACTCGTTCACTTTAGAGTCGGTCATGGTGAGCTCTGCCATCAGCAACTAAAGAGAAAAACACATACCGGAGCACAGGATAAGTCACCAAGCATCCAATTTCACGTAAAGTTTCACAGAGTTTCTTCATCAATTACAATGAAATAAGTTTCACTTTCATCAAATCCCCTGGCAGTAGCTGGAGATTATTGCTGCATTGTTGTTCATGATGTTTTTGATGAATGCAGAGGGCTTAAAAATATGTAATAAATAGCAATAGTAGAATAAGTGCAGTATTTCTAAAGTGATTACTAATTTAAACTGGTTTCAAGGCAGCTTAAATAGAATATGAAACAGGAAGTGCCTATAATAAAAGTAAACGTTGAACTGGAAATACCCATATTCAGCAGCAAAGCAATAACTAACTGTGAAATAAGAGGAGTTGTCCCAGATCCACAAATGCATTAGAAATCCACCACCTTGAGAAATCACCTTGAGTTTCTTAGTTCTGTCCCTGAGCGTCCAGCGGCACTGTTGGAGCTGTTCCGCCGCCTCTGGACCCGGCTGTCGGGCCAAGACAAGCTTCAGATCGACGTACAACTTCTCCTTCTCCTTTAGGGACAAAGCACGAACATGTGATTCTCGACAAGCCTCAACAATATAGTGTGATTTCATACGTGTTACATCTAAAACTCGTTATAGAATAGACTATTGGGTATCAGCGGTTTACCTGTAAGAGAAGTTCACTTTCTTCAAGCTCCTGAGTCTTGGCAATAAGTCGCTTTTGCAACGACTGGATCTTCTGAATGAGCTCATATTTATCAGGATCACTTCCCTGCGCACAATGTATTCAAAATCAACTTTTTGACCAATTTTATAAGCATTAGAACATGCCCAACTTTTACAGTACTTTTAGGGCAGATTATAAAGCTATATTTTTACATGATATTGCATCACATCTACACATTCATAATAAAGTAATGACGTAACAAGTGTATTTCACCTCGAGTCGTCTCCATCTGTGAATATTGATGGGTTTCAGCTGCTCCTCTAAGATGCTGTTTCTGGTCCGTTCTCTCAACAGCTCCCTCTGCAGGTGAAAGAGCTCCTGTCTGCAACAGTGCGTTACATGGACATTACTGTGCGAAGCAAAAATCGATTTTCACAACACAAAAACCTCCCGCTGAACCTGCTGAACCCAAACACTAAATAGTATGCTGGAGTAGTTTTAATACCAGCAACAGTCGAAAAGTAAGTAAAAACATATCGTCCGGTCACTTTAAAGGAGAGATTTAACAGAGAAAATTTAATAAACAGAAACATTTGCCCAAAACTAGGGATGTCAATATTGTTAGGTTATATGATAATCAACACAATATAATCGTAAGACCCAAAATAATAATAATTGTGACATTTTTAGAAGCAACATTAAGTATTTTTAGTTCAGTATATAGTCCAAAAAATAGACCTAAATGTAAATACATTTTTTATTTGGCTGTTTTAGTCAAATTTAGCTTCATTTTGTCTTTCAGAAAGTTCGATTGTGTAAAGCCGGTCACAAACTTGAGGAACAGTAACATGTTAGATCATGTTTCAATGTTGTTTGGTCACAGGCTCAATAATTGTGAATAAACGTTAAATCGTTAAATGATGTTTTTTCACACAATAATCGTGACACTAAAATGTTATATCATGACATCCCCGCATCAAACCATTAAAATACTAAAAACAGCCCATAAATCCTTTCTTCACTTTACACTTTCAATTCTTCTCCCTTCTCCCAATACTCTCTACTACTCAGTTAGTTGTCCATTACCTCAGCTCCTCTGTATTAGGAATGCTCTTGTCCAGGATGCTCTTCTTCCTCCTCAGCTTCCGGACCTCCAGTTTGAGCAGTCGGATGTCCTCTATGCGCTGGCTGTAGTGGAAGTCTCCCTTGTTGAGGACGGACTGTTGGATTCGGATCTTCTCATACAGCAGGGCTCGCTCGTCGTTGCGCCGCAGCAGCTGTTTGCCCAAGTTGTCTCGCTCTCGGATCACCTGGAATCAACATCTGATCATTCTCTATCGATAAAACACTGAATTATAGTAATTACAGTTAAGTTTCAATGGGCCATTAGCAGGAGGTCCCGCCTTGTGGGCAGGGCTTTCACAGAGTAGGATATAAACAGGAGTTCTCAAACTTGTTTCACTGATTGAGAATGACTCTTGGATGAGAGTCGAAATTTTTCATTTTTTCTAAAACAGTCCAGATGACTACAACTGAATCTTTAGGCAATCTGTCAACATGAATGTAGTAGAAATAACCTCTTAAACCATACAGAAAGTACTTTTTACTTTTCAGTCGTTGTGAAAATATCCACTGTAAAAGGTAAAATTTTACAGAAGTAAGTAAGAAGTATAATCAAATATTTAATAATCATCTAAATTATTATATATCATTTCTCTATATGTCTAAAAATAATTCATCATTATTGTATATATTGTATTTATTCATTCACATTATTTATATAAATTAACCATAAATGTAAAAAAGTAAATCTACGTTCCTACCCTCACCTATGGTCATGAGCTTTGGGTAGTGACCGAAAGGACAAGATACAAGCGGTCCGAAATGAGTTTCCTCCGCAGGGTGGCTGGGCGCTCCCTTAGAGATAGGGTGAGGAGCTCAGTCACACGGGAGGAGCTTGGAGTAGAGCCGCTGCTCCTACATGTCGAGAGGAGCCAGCTGAGGTGGCTCGGGCATCTGTTCCGGATGCCTCCTGGACGCCTCCCTAGGGAGGTGTTTCGGGCATGTCCCACCGGGAGGAGGCCCCGGGGAAGACCCAGGACACGCTGGAGGGACTATGTCTCTCGGCTGGCCTGGGAACGCCTCGGGATCCCCCGGAGGAGTTGGAGGAAGTGTCTGGGGAAAAGGAAGTCTGGGAGTCCCTGCTTAGACTGCTGCCCCCGCGACCCGGCCCCGGATAAAGCGGAAGAAGATGGATGGATGGATGGACCATAAATAAGTGAGTTTAAATTGTTTACAGATCAAAGGAGCACATTTACTACTCCAGTCTCTATGAAACTAAATAAATCTGTAAAGTAGTGGCAGTAATATTTGTATACCAGCTTGTCACCTTGCTCATACCTGCTCCAGCTGTTTCCTCTGCAAAGCCTGTTCAGCGTCTGCATCCGAGAGGATCTTCTGTAGTTTGTGCTGCTCAGTCTTCTGCTTGTCCACCTGCTGCTTTGTCTCCTCCAGCTGCAACTTCATCGTCTGAAGTTCTACCTGGGACCCAAGAACCCAAGACAAGGAAACATCATCGATGCAATCTTTCACTCTTAGCAATTGTTTGTTTCACCAATTCTCATAAATATACATACAAGATTTGGTTGCAGTCAAAGCTAAGGGGTGGATAAAGTTTAGATGTAAACCAGTAACTTGGCTTATTGAAAATACCACTTGTTAGCGTATTAGGCATATTTGTAACATTCCATTTGACTTTAAAACTATGTATCTTGGCTGTATCTCTCCATCAATGGAAAGGATTGATGGACATTTGTGTACTTCTACAGTATATTTTGACAAAGAGAAGGATGACAGGGACTGAACTTACTGTCAGGACTGGACTGAAATAACTTTGGATATTTACAAAAAATGACAAAAAAAATGTACAAATTTACCAGACACTGAGACAGATGTCACCGATACGAGGGACATAAACTTTTTTTAAATACTCTATTTCTTTTTGATTTAGTCTTTTCTTTTTCTCTATACAAAAGTCAAATAGATATTTTAAAAAGGGTATCTTGACAATAACCTAACCACTTAAAGTCCATATAACACAACTACAATTTTCAGTAAAACAAAGGGAATATGATTAGATTTAAGATATTTAAGATTCCTGTTTTTCCCCCAATTTGGACATTTTTGACATGGGCAGAAAATATGACATAAGTAGAGGTAATTCCACAACTGTTACTTAGCAACCAGATTGTAAATAAGGGCCAAAGTCTATTTAAATCATACAATAATTATGATTTGACAAATGATTACACCTGACAACACGTTTATTTAGTTAAAAAATTGTTTTAAACTGCCAGAAAAAGTTGTACATTCTGTGCTAATTTCTTCTGCATTTTTGAAGGAATGGCGCTTTTTGATGACATCAGAGGTGGAGGTATTCTGTACAATTTAGCACTACTTCCTGTAATTTTCAACCTCTAATTGTCAAATTTTCTTGCTTGACTGAAGTAAAACTAAGATAATTACTTTTCACAGGGACTATTTCACCAAACAACCTCATAAGTAGAAAAACATGAGGACCTGTTATATGAGCTTTAAATGTACTAAATGTTTGTATTTTGTATAGTCGCACATACCTACAATCATGAGGATTAGACAAAAAATTCAAAAAAAGACTTTTTCATTTACATTCTACACAGTCTACACTCTCAGTTCTGAAAGTCAAGCAGTAAATACGATATTGACAGACCATAAATGTTTGGAATATTTAAATGAAAAAACTGTGAATAGAACAACACATGTTTTAATGTTTGTTCTTTTGAATATACTATCCAGCAGAGGCATTACCCTGAGAGCCTCGTTGTCCTTGTCCAGGCGCTTGTGCTCCTGCTGCTCTTTGGCAATGGTCTGCTCCTTCCCGGTGATCTCATCCCTCAGACGGGACACCTGGCTGTTCATGGTCTTCATCTTCATCTTCATCTCAGACATCTCCTCCTGCAGTTGTCAAGAGAGTCAGCACAATGTGAAAACTAAAGGAAAAAGTTCCTCTAGGCAGTACCTGAGCTTCGATGAGGTTCTTGCTGTAGAGGTTCCTCTCGGTCATAATAGATTCAAAAAGGTTCTCCTGTTGTTTCAGTTTGCACTCGGACTCGGTCACCTTCTTCTTCCAGTCGAATATCTCCATCTCTCTCACCTCCACATCGTTTATTTTGACTTGCACCTGAACAATAATCAGTTACACAAAATGATCCATTACAATATGGCACTTTCATAATAAATGTATTATTTTTTATTCAGGGCCGCTTCTGGTTTAGAGGAGTCCCTATGCAAAATGCTGTTTGGGGTTTCATAAGGCGTTAGATGACTAGATATGTTGTAAATGTTTTTGGGTTTTTTTTAAAGAAAGAAACAAAAAAAGACATTTACTTAAGTGCTGTACTGTATTTAACTGAGTTTTTGAGGATCTGTACTTTATTTGAGTCACATTTTAGTTGAGTACTTATTACTTTGACTCCGCTTCATTTGAAAGACAAATCTGATACTTTGAAATGTTTCTAGAAAGTGTTCAAAGTACTTCTGTGGAGGAGTTTTCCACATCTTCTGTCCCATTTAAAGCCTCGTGATGCTCACCACTGACACTTGATTTGTTCAGATGTTCTGTTTCAGACTCACATCAGAGAAGGTGTAGATGCTCTCCCTGCTCTGTGTCTCAAGGCAAAGCAAGGCAAGTTTATTCGTACACAAAGGCAATTCAAAGTGCTCCAAACAACAGGGAAAAAATGCATTAAAATCACAAAGAGATGATAGACTAGTTTAAGACATAAAAGAGAAGAGTGCAAATAAAATAATTTCAGTCATATGCACAGCTAAACAAAACAGTTTTTAGCTTAGATTTGAACAATGCCAGAGTAGCGGCCTGTCTCACATCCTCAGGAAGACTGTTCCTGATTTTAGCTGCATAAAACTGAAACGCACATTCCCCATGTTTAGTCCTGACTCTGGGCACCAGCAGGAGGCTGTCCCTGAGGTCCTCAGAGTCCGAGATGGTACATATGGCACTAACATGTCCGAGATGTACTTTGGTGCTAGGCCATGGAGAGACTTGTATACAAGCTTAAAAGTCTTTTCGCTGAGCCAAAGGGAGCCCGTGCAGAGTTAACTCAGATGAGTTCCTTTTAACACTTTCCATTCACGCACACCCATGCCCACGCGACACCCCTCCCCTCTTCCAGAGGAGCAACCATACACACACACACACACAGTGCCGCACTAAATGTCCATGTACAAATTTCAACGAAGTCCAATCAAGTCCATGAACTAATTCATAACGAATCTTCTGGTCAACGTTTGACCCACAGTTCCAGAGTCCCTTTGAGTCCAAAAAAAGTAGTCAAAGGTGGAAGGAAAAGTCACTTCAAGGCCAGCAACGTCCTTATGCAGCCTCAGATTCCATAAGCAGACAGACCTTAGAAATAGGTCAGTCCAGATAACTATCTTTTTTTTTTTTTTTAATCTGGATTTGGCAAACTAATCCTTTCCGATCAGGAAATAGCTCCAAAACTCTTCCCATTATCGAAGAGTTTCGTGGTGCGGTCACTGTCCATAACGATCACAATATCATTGGGGATAAGATTCCTTTCCACTTTAGACCAGGCGTTCCAACAAGGCAGAGGCAACAGAGGCAAGTTCCTTGATCCATCGTTTCCAGAACAAGTCTGACATGTACTGAACTTGTCTCCATCTTCTTGTAGCATGCAGGCAGTCTGGAACTTGACCTAGACATGATTTCATTGTTCAATACCGTGTTTTTGGCAGGGTAAACTAGGCAAGGCAAGTTTATTTGTAGAGCACAATTCGTACACAAGGCAATTCAAAAGTGCTTCACACAACAGGAAAAAATGCATTAAAATCACAAAGACATGGCAGAAATCACAAAATCTTAGTTTCAAGACATAAAAGAGAAGAGTGCAAAGAAAAGCATTTCAGTCATATGCACAGCCAAACAAAACAGTTTTTAGTTTAGATTTGAACATTGCCAGAGTAGCGGCCTGTCTCACATCCTCTGGAAGACTGTTCCAGATTTTAGCTGCATAAAACTGAAACGCAGATTCCCCATGTTTAGTCCTGACTCTGGGCACCAGCAGGAGGCCGGTCCCCCTGAGGTCCTCAGAGTCCGAGATGGTTCATATGGCACTAACATGTCCGAGATGTACTTTGGTGCTAGGCCATGGAGAGACTTGTATACAAGCAGAGCTGCTTTGAAGTCTATTTCTCTGAGCCAACAGGGAGCAGTGCAGAGACCTGAGCACAGGACTAATGTGATCGTACTTCCTGGTTCTAGGTCAGGACCCGAGCAGCAGCGTTCTGGATGTACTGCAGCTGTTTTTACAGCTCGTTTGGAGAGGCCAGTGAGCAGGGCCGTTACAGTAGTCTAATCTACTAGAGACAAAACGCATGGATTAAGTCTCTCCAGGTCTGGTTTAGACACTATACTTTTGATTTTGGCAATGTTTTTTAGATGGTAAAAAGCTGCTGATGTGATTGATCTGACGTGGCCTGTTAAAATTCAAATCTGAGTCCATTATTACCCCCAGATTTCTAACTTGATGTTGTAGGTTTTAGAGCGAGACTCTGGAGGTGACAGTTAACACTTTCTCTTTGTTTCTGTGGGCCAAAGACGATGATTTCAGTCTTGTCTGAGTTTAAGCTGGAGAAAGTTGTTTTGCATCCACACACTGATCTGTTTGGATGCAGTGACAGAGTGAATCCACTGGTCCATATTCACCTGCCGTCAGTGAAACATAGATCTGAGTGTCGTCTGCGTAATTGTGATAGGACACATTCTCGCTGCGTATCAACTGACCTAACGGCAGCATGTAGAGGTTGAACAGGAAGGGTCCCAGGATTGACCCTTGGGGCACCCCACAGGTCAGGGGCATCTGGTCTGAGACACAGTTACCAATTTCGATAAAGAAATTTCCTGTCTTCCAGATAGGACTTTAACCAGTTTAGAGCAGTGCCAGTGATGCCCACCCAGTCCTCTAGTCTCTGTAAGAGGATCTCATGATCGACAGTGTCAAAAAGCAGCACTCAGATCTAACAGAATTAAGACTGAGGCTTTGTCCCGCGTCAGTGTTCAGGTGGATGTCATTTGTCACCTTGACAAGAGCAGGTCTCCAGTGCTGTGATGAGGTCTAAAACCTGACTGGAAAACATCAAATGAGTTTGTTTATTAAAGAGGAAATCAGTGAGCTGTTGGTAAACAACCTTTTCAAGGACTTTTGCCCCAAAATGGCAGATTAGAGATGGGCCGGTAATTACTCAGTACTGCGGCATCAAGACTGCTCTTCTTTAGGAGAGGCTTTATTGACCGCAGTTTTTCCAAAGACATTGGGAATGTTCCAGAATTGAAGCGACATGTTAACTATTTGAGTGAGTGGTGCTAACAAACTGTTAGCACAGACTTAGAAATCTGGTGGGTAACACATCGAGGCAGCATGTAGATGAACTCAGGCTGGTGATGATCTCCTGGACAGTTTTGTCAGTTACAGGTGCAAGTGAGTCAGCTCTAAGTGTGTAGGTGGTTTGAGGGTTATTTTTTGCATTGTAGAATTGATAGCATTTTTAATGCCCTGAACTTTGTCATTAAAGAATAATGCAAACTCATTACACTTGGATGTGGAAATGAAGTTCTAACGGCAGCTGAGCTGGAGCGGTTTTGTTAAATCTGTTTTACTGTGGCAAACAGGAACACGCGAGTTGTTACTGCAGGCTTCCAATTATTTCAGAAAAATATCCTTCCCTAGTTCTACATAAAATGAGGTTGTACATGTACAACTTCTCTCTGTAAATCTCTTTCTGAACCTGGAGCTTCGACTTGCGCCATTTTCGTTCGGCCCGACGGCACTCCCTTGTTCTGTGCCCTGACCAAATCATCATTTGCTCCATGGTGCCTTCTGCTTATTTTTAACAATTTTAGCCTTCATAGGGGCAATGGTGTCGAGAACATTCAAAACACTAGATGTTAACAGGAGTTTCAAACAAATTCATTTACATTAGAACATGAAGACATTTTCAAAGTTTATCATTTCCATAAACAGTTTTCCCGTGCTGTCATTAAGTGTCTCCTCCGGACAATTGCAGGACCAGCTGGTGGTTTGGGAAAACAGACAGGTCAAAGAAGACACAGAAATGATCAGACAGAGCAACATCGACCACATTGACGTTTGAAAATATTAACCCTTTTGTAATTAGAAGATCTAGAGTGGTGCCCTCTGCTGTGGGTGGGGCCACTCACGCGCTGAGTAAGTACCGAAAGTTTCAAAGGACAGCATGAAGCTCTTTAGCGTTTCTGTCACAAATATTATCAAAATGAACATTGAAATCACCTGTTTATAACCAAACCATCAAAGTCTGTGCATACGACTGAAAGCATCTCAGTAAAATCATCAATAAAACTTTTGCAGTGCTGAGGAGGCTTGTATAAAACAATGAAGAGAATGGATGGAGACGCTGTTTTTTAGCTCAATTTTAAAGGCCTACATACTCAAATGTTGAAAACACCCAAAGGACAACCTGTGGGTAACTATTTTCATCTCTAACAAAGCAGCACACACCTCCTCCCTTTTTGTTTTCTCGTGTTTCAGATTCAAACATAAAGTTGGGTGGAGCAGACTCTATTAGAACTAAATTCCTGTGTTTTTGTCAAGCCATGTTTCAGTTAAAAAACATAAAATCAAAGATTATAAAGAAGAAAATAAAATTATTAATTAAAGAATGATTTGTTACATAAGGATCTGACATTTAGCACAGCAAGTTTCAGACTAGTTTCAGTGAGACTGGGCGTTATCTTTTTACAGGGAATATGAATCAAATTTCTCAGATTGGGCAGTCTGACTCGCATTTTGTTTCCCATCTGTGTGATGTTACTACAGAAATAGCACTAGGGGGGCTGTTTTAACACAGGGCCCCGGGTTGGTTTGATTTTTATATGACTATAAGTCCCGGCAACGCTGAGACCCAGTGGCATCCTAGCTATGGAGAGATACCAGGTGAAAGGCGAGGGGGATAGGTGGGGGGAACTTTGTTTGGTGTAGTGGGAGCCGGTGAGCGTTTGGGACCAGGTGAAAGGCGGGTGGGTTTTGGTGGGGTGATTTTTGTCTGTGTAGCAACAGTCAGGGAGAGTTCATCATCGTTGATATCAGAACTCTTGCTAAATTAGGCGTGAGTGGAGCCATCTTAATGCCTGATTTGATCAGATGTTCAAGATGGCTGATGGAAGACCCCTGGGTGAGAGTGGAGATGGAAAGGAGAGTGAGGAATCTTTTAGTGGGAGTAGATGTTGCGGGGGGATCCAGGGCTGCTCTGAGGCAGGGGATGGCGGGGATACTGCCAGGCCCGCCACAGATGGGTCCAAGGCTTTGATGAGGACCGTGCAGGAAAAGAACTGAAATGACTCCTGCGCTAGCCGTGGTGAAGATTGTTGTGGTGCTGCTGCAGATGAGTCCTTTGCTGGAGGTAGTGGAGGTGATCGTGGAGCAGTTGGAGTTGAATTCTTTGCTGCAGGTGGTGGAGTGGCTGCTAATAAATCCTTTGAGTGGAGGCTGTGGTTGTGGTGCTGCTGATGTTGAAACTTTGGCTCGGTCTCTGGTTGATGGAGCAGGAATTCTTCTCTCATTCTCTCTTCTCTAACACTATCTGCTCAGGACCCTGTCCAGGCCCAGCCCTGTCCAGGCCCAGTCCAATGCCTCAGAGCGTGGAGCAGTGTTCTCTGTCAGCACCCTCACTCCACTCTACAGAGGTGTGGGCCATTTCTCTTAAACAGGTCCTCTCGTTTCCAGAATAGATAGAAGTTCTCAAATGTAGTGCAATTCCTCTTGTTGCACACTCTTTAGACAGCCATGTGTTCAGCTGAAGCAGCCGGCTAAACTTGTTTATCTTCCTGTCAATGTTTGGAAGAGGTCCACTTATGAATGTTTTTATTTTCATTTTATCAAGCACAGTCCGAATAACTCCAAGAAGTCTCTTTTCAAAACTTCAGTCTCTTCGCGTCGGGTATTTCCACTGCTCCCACGTGCACAATCAGCTGTTTAACTCCTTTATGTTGGCAAAACATTAGAAATGTAGACGTATCTCAGTGACTGTGGCGCTGGGAAAAGAATGTGTTTTGTTTTTTCATGCTCCATCGTGACTTATCGCACCACTCCCATGTCAACCACAGCTCAAGACCGAGACGGATTATTCTGTGTTAGGGATTTAGCTTGGAGCGTCTTGTCTGGATCGTACTGCAGGCTCCGATGCTTCTTTCGCGGCTGGGTCGGAACTCTAGACATGCGGTCAGCCACGGATTGAGATACGTCTGTGCCTAATGTGGCTCCCCCGCGCCACCACAATATAACACTGATATAATTACATGGATATATTTCTTGACGTCTTTCCTTCTGTTCATTATTCGTCTTGAGTTAAAAATCTGTTTGCAAGCTGTATTTCAGGTGCGTTACATTATTCTTTGTAATTGCTTAGGCTTCGAACCGCCTTTAGACAGTTTTGGAAAACGAAACAGAGTCCGTCCGGTTTAAATTGAAAGTAAGCCTCTACATCAAGTCAAAAATCTGCCTCATTCTACAAGAGGAATTCTGAGCTGTGAGAACCTGGTGAGCCTACATTTCCAATCAACATTTCTAATGTGGACTCCAAGATGGATCGGAGGTGTGGCTTGGTGTGGTGGCCCATCACAAACACTCCACACGACTTCAAAGATGAAGATACAGTTTCCTGTGGACAAGACCTGTGACAGAGTAACTTCAATCAAGCTCCATGTTTTCCAGACTGGACAAGAGGAAAGCATAAAATGTTGGGCTTGGTTTGTCAAAACTTGCGTGAAGTCCCTCACTAAGCAGAACAGCCAAACAGGGTCCGGTGGGCAGTAGAATCAGGATCTTCAGGACATCAGGGATCATCAAGTTATAGACTGCAGGTTCTGTGAGCTTTTCTAAGTGGAATTCCTTGGAGCTGTCAACAGTTATGGTATAGGTCCAGATGCTGATGCCCAAAAGATGGGTTTAGGATGGCACTTCATGGAAGAACCCTGAAGCACATGGCAAGATAGGGTTCCTGTGTAGAAGCGTAATGGATGAGGGGCACGCGAGTGTGGTTGAAACCGAACTTGTCTGATTGAACTTAACCTAACCTAACCTAACTTAAATTTAAATTAAAACCTGGTCAAACATTTCGGAAACCATCATAGAACAAAGGGTTTTGTGTTGGTTATTTTTGTGGAATATGAATAATGTGCAAATATACAAAACTGTTAAGTCAGTAATTGGCTCCTTTTATGTTGTGGTAATTGTTTATGCTCCTGGCCCAGTTAAGGGGCCGGTGTGTAGGAGCCATTTGGACTGACCGTCATATATGTACCTCCAGCCCCTATGGGGCACTGTTGAGACTGTTGAATCCCAGGTATAAAGAGGGCAGGAAATTGGCACCAGGTGTTTGAATGTGCAGAGGGATATCATTTTTGATTGTGTCATTGTGGCAAAGGCCAGCCAAATAAATTCAGTTCAAGTATTTCACTGGACTATTTGTTTATGCTTTGGAAGACACGCATACTTAAAGACTTCTTTACACCTTCCACCATTAGTGGTTTTTTTGGCAGCCTCTACATTAAGTCAAAAGACAACTTCGCAATGATTGCTTGTTTGGAGCAAGGAGAAGCAGGAGGACCGATTGTGCAGGAGTTTGGACAACAACAAAGCAGTGGATTCTTGCCTTGAACTTCAACAAAATACAAATGGTGGGCTACATTATATGGACAACGGCTGCTACAAAATGTTTAAAATCTTGTATCGCTACTGTTCGCATACAAGCTGAAGCAAATATAGCTGCACTGAAGGTCAGGAAGGCAGCTCTAGAGCAGAAATATGCTTTGGGAAAACAATTGGCCATTATAAGAAAGAAGGAACAGCAGGAGCTTCAAATGCAGATTGTTGAAGAAAAGGCAGAACTGGCCTGTTTGAAGTCCACAATAAAACTGTTTCACACAGAGTAAAAATTGACTCAAAAGAGACTCGCATCAAAATGGTGTTTCCCCTTTAGCACCTTTGTGTCAGACTAACATGGAAGTTACTCTGAATGAAGATACAGGGGCCGGTGTGGACAGCAGTCCCCTCTTCCCCCACACTGAGACGCTTCCATTGATCTCTGTACAAACCCCTAATGTAACACAACCAGGACCAAAACAATGTGATCTCATTACGAAAGGATAACTCCAAACAGACCTCGGAAGAAGTCAACAGAGAAGGCCCAGGGCCAAACACTGTTCAAACCCCACTGGTGCGGGGTTCTGGAGGCTCTCTGAGGAGTGAAGGACAGGGCAGGATATGATATCGATGGAGTAGTGGACGTGGATGGAGGAAACCTAAACCACCTGAGCTGTGGTTGTAATCAAAGGCGTCCTGGAGCTGGGTGTGTGTTGGTACACCTCGCATTTGCTCTTTGGTCTTTACTTTTTGGTCTGTAAACACCATGGTCATGCCCCCAGTTCTTTTCCATCTCAGGCGGCTAAGGGCTTTCAAAAGGAAGAGATGGAAAGTGTCAATCGTTTTGAACTTTGGAATGGATTTCTGAATTGCCTTAAGTCTAAAAATCAACGGCATTTTAAAAAAAGTGACTCATATGAATTGTTTTGATGCGTTTGTTTTCACTGTATAGAGCAGAGGTGTCCAAACTTTTTTCACTGAGGGCCGCATTTTGAAACGTATACAAGTGGGAGGGCCAGCGACGATATGAATAAGTGAATAATTGGGCATTTTGCTTTTGAAGTAGTTTTGATGAGCCTCCACACCTTTTTTAATAAGGCTTGGAACATTAATATTTGGTCTGTATCATCAAAATGTGTGTTGTTTTGGTTATTATAGCAGATTTTTTTCCTACTTTTTGTTGTGTGGGCCAATTTAGCAGGAAGCCTGAGGGCCAACAAAAACTTGTCTGAGGGCCGCATTTGAATGAATGATTTTGACTGGAAATAAAAGGGTTAAAACTTTATTTTTATGTACAGCATATCAAGCAGCTTGAGAGTTTTCAAAATGGAATAATGAAAAAGTCCAACCTCCCACAGGTGGGACGCACTTAGCGTAAGGGCGGACCCGTATTTTCAGCGGGCCGGATTAAAACCTCTGGCGGGCCACATTTGGCCACACGTGTGATTTAAGAGCCAATTAGAAGCACCTGGTGTCATAGTGTGGAGCTAATTTGACCATAGGAGTAATCTTCGGAATTTGATCATTTTTGACACCCGCAAATGATTAGTGTCACTTATTTGAAATTATTTGTTTAAAAAAAAAAAGTACGTTAAGTACTGCAGCACTTTGACCACCTTTGTAAAAAAGTGTCAAAAATCAGAACCAACATGCTGCTGCTGGATTAAAATTTGGATCCCCCTTGTGGATATGGGGTCCTCTGCATAGTTAATGTTTTGGAAAAGTCATAAAATGCTTTAAACTGTGTGTATTGTTTACAAACTTTATTCTTCCTGATTTGTTCAGTCGAAAATCTTGTGGAAATTGTATGACCCACAAACCCCTCCACACTCCCCTGCATTGGCCTTGCCTTGTGCATGAGGCTGCTGGTCTCGTTGATGTAGCGGTCGCGCTCCTTCTCCAGCTGTTGGATGATCTGCCGTTGTTTCTGGGCCTCCTGGCGGTAACCGCTGATCTCATGTTCTAATCTCTTCTTGTCCTGCTCCAGAAGCTTCACCAAACTCTGCTGTTTCTCCGTCGACACAGCAGCTTTTATCATGTTCTAAAGACAGTAGAAATAATCAGTACAAGGAAGTGTATCACTTGTGCTGCATCATGTACCTTATTGAGGATGGCTCGTTCTCTTGTGAGCTCATCAATAGCTTTTTTATCTGCATCAACCTGTTTCTGGGCTGATTCAAGATCTGTAAGAAAAAAACCATGAAATTAGGGGTGGGTGATATTGAAAAAAAATGATATCAACAATATTCAATTTTCGGTCAATCCAACAGAAATGTGTGAAACATGTCTTTGAACATATTAGTTTAGGTTTAATTATCAGACTAATGTGAAATATCTGTAAAATGAATCACAAATGCAGAAATACACCCTTATTTGAAAATGTTCTACATAACTTTTTAATAAAAAAAAAAATCTGGTCCTTTTTAGCAGCATTTTTACTTAACAATACACGTATTAATATTTAAATTCTGAATATCTTCAAAGCAACATCCATGATATTTAAATGTAGATACAGTGCCCATTTCTACATGAAATACAGATTTACAGCTGACAACAACAAATGTAACTGGAATTCAATAGTTTAGCCAAAAACTGAAGGACACGTTGGTAAAGAAAGGACAGGTTGGTAAAGATAAGATCCAAAATGTGTAATTGTGACAGTACAAAATAATAGAATCATTGCCCTCCAGTGGTTATAAAACAGTACTGCTGAACAGAACAGCTGTTCAATTTAACACATTTAACAATAAACTAAAACCAGTTTCATATCAATTTACAAGGAATAA
This sequence comes from Chaenogobius annularis, assembly GCA_015082035.1. Classification (NCBI taxonomy): domain Eukaryota; kingdom Metazoa; phylum Chordata; class Actinopteri; order Gobiiformes; family Gobiidae; genus Chaenogobius; species Chaenogobius annularis. Next base: position 33,151 of record BJKM01000770.1, read on the forward strand.
CATTTAAGATGTTTGAGAAATCTTATGTAAATTCAAATGTTCTTTCTTATTGATATGTTAAAAACCCAAAGCCGACCTTTCTCCAGCCCAGTGATCTGTGCCCTCAGCGTCTCCTTCTGCACATCCACGTCAGCCTTCTGGTCCTCCATCTGATGGAACTTTTTCTGAATGGCCTCTCGCATTTTTATTTGTTTGGAGATCTCCTGCCGCATCTGACTCACCTCGTCCTCTTTCATCTGGTAACATTGTCAGGACATATCGGGTTTAAAGGACATTACCAACACCAACACTGTTTTACATTGTGCTATCACCTCCCTCTACTGAACAGAACTTGGAAATCAAAATAATTCTGCACTTAGGAATCATGGTTTTAGGACCATAATTCTAACAATATTTTTGGGATGGGGAACAGATGTCAATAAAACCATATACTTTGTACCTTGAGCTCATTTGTGATTTGATGGTTTTCCAGAATGAGATGTTCTTTAGTCGAAGTCAGCTGCTCAAACTCCTGCTGCTGCTTTGCACTTTTCATTTGCATCTGCTCCAGTTCTTTAGTAGCTCTCTCATTCAAAAGCTTTTAAAAATGAAAGAAAATGTATGAATGTCACAACAGACAGCTTGAGGACAGAAAATGTAGAAAGATAGGAATGACTTTGAGAGTGTGTGGTACCCTGATCTCTTTCAGCTGCTGCTCCTGCCTCTGCTGCTCCTCTTTGGCCTTTTGGCTCTGCTGACTCAGTGCTTTGAGCTCGGCCATCTTGGCGTCCACGTCTGCGTGCAGCTGCTTCACCTCCTTGTCCAGTTTCTCCTTCAGCCTCATCTCACGCGAGATCTCATTCTGCTGCACTTGAAGCTCCTGCTGCAGCTAGAGCCACAATACAGTGAGTTATCAACCCAGTTCCTTCATCTGAACTGAAGCACGTGCATGGTTTTGCATCAAAGGTATAAAAAAAATTATAATAAACATGGAGAATATACCAATAAGTATTTTAAAGCAAACACTAAACTATAATAAAGGGTGAAATATCTGCTAAATTAAAAATATACTTTCCAAACTTGTCACTCCAGACTTGTCACAGGACCTCATAACTTAACTGTTTTGTTGACAATTATATTAAAGGAAGAGTAGCTGATGGTCAATGATCTCGGCCAATACTTTGCTGCCAGTATGTAGAGCCAATTTGATTTATGTTTTCCCACCTAATTCTATGTTAAATTACGAATACATTCCGTGCATTCTTTTATATAAGAAAATGTGTGTTCAAACAAAGCTTCATGTGTCTCCTTTAGTTAGATGGTGACCTTCACCAAATATCAGCCTTTGGTTGAGTTTTAAGGGAACGAGCTGATTCATAAAAAGTGCAAATATCAACCTGATAAAGCGTCTAGCCATATTGGTCTATCTCTAGATACCAGGACTTATTCTATAAATTGGGCTAAGGGTTTTGGCATTACATGAGATAAGACTTTATTGTCCCCTGCTTTTGACCCTTCCTTCAGTGCGGCTGAGGAAACCTGTGAGGAGCAATGGTCGCTGCAGCTCCGGGAGACACTTGGCCAGGACCTCAGCCGGAGGATTCCCTATTATACATGTTTTGAGCTGATGGGGGAAACGTGTGCAACCTTATTGATGGTGCTAGCCACTCTGCCACCGTGCAAACTGTCCATCACACAAAATGAAAAGTCCTACGATCATGTGATAATCATTTCAGTCAGAGTTTCTCCGGACGGCGGTGGGATTGGCTGCTGGCTGGTTGTGATTTACCTGTGAAATGGTCTCTTGAGCTTGATCCCGGAGCACCTGGGTGTCCTGCTGTGTTTGCGTGAGCTGCTTGAGTTGGTCTCGGAGCTGTTCGGCGGAGGCCAGCAGCTCGTCTCGCTCTCTGCTCAGCTCCTCATTCAGTTTGAGGAGCTCACTGTTAACACAACTTCCACTTCAGACACAAGACAGCCAAATGTGTACGTAGTCATCTTTGACACCAGCAATATTCGTGTTGAGAACAATTCACCTCTGCTCTTGATCGTCGGAATATCCCGTTTGCTGTTCCATCTTTTTGGTGAGATCTGCAATTTCTTCTCTTAGATTTTTGATGATCTCCTTGTCCTTCTTTTCTTTCTCGTGAGCAGTGTCGACCATTTTCCATGCTTTATCCAGCTCCTGTAGTAAGAATATTATAATTAAGAATTAGCCTCTCTGAGTCACGGCTGTCAATTAGAGCAATGTAATGATTTAGGAATGTTACATGAATAGAAAATGAATGTAATAAATATACCCTCTTCAGTGAGGCGATTATGTTCTCGTCTTCTTGGGACAGTTTCAGAGCGGCCGACACTTTGGTGGAGGTGGCTACTATCTCAGCATTGAGCTCTCTGCATTTTGACATGAGCCTCCTCTCGTTGTCCCTGGACTTCTTCAGTACATAGAGCAGCTTCTCGTACTCCACGCGGACCTTCTCCATGCTCTGGTCCCCAAGCAACTCATTCAGGACCACATAGAACTCCTCCAGGGACTCAAAGGTGTCCTCAGCCCGCTTCTCCTCTGACTCAAACTCCTGAAGAAACATTGCTGACTGTCAGTGGGTAGGGCTAAGCAACATTTTATTATTTAGCATCGTTTTTGGTTGTAGAGAGCCAATAACTATTTTATATACTCGTCTAAGCCAGTGATTCTCCAACTAAGGTAGGCTTCTGGTCTCACTCCTGGTTCTGTGTGGATTCCTCTGCAGTTCTAATGTTTGAAAATAATTCATTTTATAAGCTATATTTGTGGCTTTTATGCCGAATGTAAGCCTGGTCACATAAACCGACTCAGGCCTAGTATATACATTTAACGCCATTGGTTTTCCATTTTCCTCCTCCGACACTATCGTCCCATCTCCTTGTAGCCGGTCTTCTCGCACTTACCTCCATAATGTAGCACACACAAATACACAGGTAGAACTTGTGGATCAGGGCTCGTGAGAGACGCTTGTGTGTTGATTGTTGGTTGCTAGGTGACTGCTGCTAGTCTCGCGAGCGCTGTTGTGCGGAACCAGGCTTCTGAAGAGGCGAACACGCAACCACGTGCAAAGCGTTTAACGTTATGGATCCATCCATCACGGTGCAAAGAGCGCTCAGGATCAGGATCAGGATCAGGATCAGGGTCAGGATCAGGATCAGGATCAGGGTGAAGGCTGCACCAACAATTACTGTCACTGTCCAAATACCAGGGGTGGAAACTAGCACCGCGGTGAAGTAGTTTGGTTATTGGATATTCGCTCACACAGACGACACTACATGATAGTGCAGTAATAGATGCCTGCTGGAGTGTCGGCAAATGTTCCGTGCTGTCTTTAAGGACAGGCAACACATGACCCTACTTGTACAAAAGCGAAAACAATGTTTGTTTTCTTAATGTTGAAAAATATTTGTTACAAAAATAGACATGTTTGACACGCCTACTAATAGGCCAATTCATTACAAACGGGTACTTATTGTATTTTATTATTATAAATTATACATTACTTTTTTCTTCAATAATTTATAGTCTTTGTGACCCATTCACTACAAACTAATCCACAATATTTGTACTTGATGAGGAGGAATGGGTACGGTATGGGTAAAAAATGTAAAAGGCATATTCAGAAAAAATCTATTGCTGTACCCAATCCTAATCACCAAGTAGAACTATTTTGGATTAGTTTGGGGTGAATGGGTCAGAACAGAAAACCCCCTATTTTTGCCAAAATATTTTCATATAAAATTGAAAATGCATAATCAAAATTAAATTGCCATACCTAATCCTCATCATCAAGTACAAATACTCTGGATTAGTTTGAATGAGTGAATTTATAAAAGTAACAAGTCATTTATACAAGTAATGAGAAAGAGACACAATTTGGTTGTATAAAATTTAAACATTTTAATAAATAAAATTTGATGTAATATACACCATTATGAGTATACAACTACAACAAGCATACCAAGACATTTGAAATACAAAAAACTGACAATTCAGTAGCTTTAAAAGCTTTAGTTTTCCGGAAGAGTGGGGGTGAGGGGAAATTACAATAGCCATACATTCTTGTTAGTGTTTGTGCCAACAAATAAAAAGCATGAGTATAAGAGAGAAGTGAAACCAAAGTCATATGTTCATTATCCAAGTGTAACAAGTGAATATTGAGGTACTGAGTTGTCTGTATCTAAAAATGAGCACACTTTAAACAAACTGCAGTTTTGTGAATCTGAAAGTCATAGTGTGAAAAATAAAGCACTGTAAATGAGTTCATACGGCTTGTGGACCTACAGTACTCAGGAAGACTCAACATTACTATCAGAGTGTTGATTTGCACTATTGAAGAAGCTGTA
>BJKM01000770.1:40000-233539 GCA_015082035.1 Chaenogobius annularis
GTTGTCTCCATAGACGTCTGTCTGACTATACACTATGTACATGTTCTCTTAGTGGCATGTCCTTTGCCCTTACAGCTCTGATCTCTGATCCCAGTCGTCTCAGATGTTTACGCTCACATCACTGTCCTTGCCAGTCCCGAAAAAGCCCTTGGTCATGTTAGAACAATAGACAGGATAGTCTATGGTTAGAACGATAAGTAGTTTACGGTTGCCAGCTACAACATTGTGTCCTTCAGTGCATTTGATTCTGCTGATAACTCACCCTTTCAGGCGCAAATTCATCTTTTGATTTTATAATTTGGAAAATATACTGGCTCTGTCAACATTAAGATATAAGAATATTTTTTCTATATAAATTACTTTTGAATATATTCTATTTAACATCTGTAGATGCATGCATATAGTCTTCTGTAATAATATCTCCTCATAATAAAATAAGCACCTTTATCGTGCACTATTTATAATTATATAAATATTTATCTAAGATTAAATGTTGACGTAAATCTATGCTCACAAGTTTCTGGTTATGTCTTCTGGTGCCACCAACAAATCTCATACAACAAAAGTCAATGGCAATAAGGATGTCATTCATGCATTATGTTCATGGTGAAGGGAAGTCTCAACCCATTTCAAAGTTGTCATTTATCGTTCAAGCAGCAGTTAGTGGTTGTAACAATAAAGCAGCTTTCAGGCTGGTTTAGCACCATAGCTCTGCTGGAATGAAATGGCTTGTTGAGCTATTTGGCAATTGTATGAATGATAAGAATTCTATGACAGTGGCATAGCACCAGAAAGTTTATTTGATGATTTTGTTTATTGCGCCACAATTACTATTCAATCATAAGTCTTTTTAGGGGTACACTAATAGTTAATTGCATTACATTTGTTAACTATATTTGTTTTACTTGCCGCAGTACATGCCAAAGTAAAATCAACCACATTTCAGTTGCTGTCAAACTTGGCACAATTTAACCTCAATAAAACCACACTTTGTAGCCCCACAACTGTTATAGTTTTTGTTTGAGATTAGTATTTTCTAATGAGTAAAAACGGATTAGTTGTTTACAATACAAAACACATGGTTCACAATAGGTTTCCTCAATGATCATCTTTTGTCATATCAGTGACAAGCTTAATTAAGTCTATCTAGTCTCCAACAAAACCAGGCAACAAATTAGAAGCTCTTTACGGCCAAAGAAAAGCTCATATTGTCTAATATGAAAAAATACTATAATGGCACACAATCCTATGTATTCTTCATTCTATGTTGATGGTTTTCTTTTTTTTTTTTTTGGCATTTCTCTAGTCTAGCAGATTCTGAAGAGGAACTTGGGGCTCTCTATCCTACCAAAAGTAGAACAGTGATAACAAAGAGAAACCTACACATGGTCAATATTTTGCTCCAGTGCAAATCACATCGAGAGCTTAGGAACAATTTATATATTTAAGTTTTTTTGTTTTGTTTCTATCAGAAAATGGCAGCTAAAATGATTCTAGTCAAGCTTTGACAAGCTTGTGAGTCTTTTAATCATCTGTATTGGTTAATTTGTAAAGTGTAAGAAAATAATTTTATATCTTTGTGAAGAAAGCTGATAAAATAGTGAAGGTAATTAAAGGGTGGTAAATGCAGCTGTAAACTGAGATAATTTGGATCTTTGTGATGAAATATCCAACTATGGCCTGAGTTCATGTTATGAATTCTGATGAATTCTTTAATTGTCTTAGTTTTGAAACAGAGGGTCAGATTATTGCAGATTGTGCACTGGCGGGAGAGCAGAGACAAAGCTTATTACACTAGTCTGGCCACAGAGGTTCTCAGGGAGACGGCTAGAGAACAATCAGCACAACAGTTTGAATAGAGTTTGTGCTGCTGCAGTGCAGTGTGGTCTGAATCTGTCATTTCATGGTACAAACTCTGAGGTGGGCGCTCAGCGAGGACAGCCCTGCACCAGGTAGACACCGGAGCTCCTCCATACTCCACGGTCAGTGCTGGGCTTAGTTAGAGATCATACAGCTGAGGATGTACATACAGTAGGACCATGGAGCAGCCCACAGCGCAACAGAGTACAGTATGTAGTATTCCATTATGTGGAATCAATGAAACGTTGTCCTTATCTGTTGAGGCTTTACAGCCCTGGACGGTGCGGCGTCTTGACTCACTCAGACTGTGTATAGCCTATGGGTGTGTAAATGGAGCTGGTCCCTGAAGTAACCTTCTCTACTGGTATGTGCAAAAGCAGCTGTAAAGTGCACTGAACTATACCATAGACCAGTGCCATGCTTGGGGGCTGCTGCACACAACGTTACACAGAAATCTTAAATTACACAACAAAAGTTGTATTAAAAATGGTCAAGATAGAAAAACAATTGTTGTTTTTGTCATTTTTGGACCACAGACATCAGAAGCATTGCAAGGTCATGGTGTAACTAGGGTTTGTATGTGTCATTATCAAATAAAGATACTTCTAGTTTACTTTATTCTGTTTTATAGCATACATTTTTTGTCATATGGAAGGAAATAAATGATACATGAAATCAAAGTTTTAGAAATGATCACCATTGCATCTTTTTCGATGTGTAAAATAAGCCTGGTCCACATAGAAGTACCTATAGTTTAGGATGAGGAATGTGCACCTGCCAAGGATCACCCTTTAGTTTGAGCCAAAGCCGCTGTCACCAACTGAGAGCCATGCCAAAGATTAGGGCCGAAGTGATTTGAGGATGTTAGTATTAAAAAGAACATTCAAGTAAACAGGAACATGATTTTGCACTGGAGTAAAACTTGGAATCTAGTAACGAACACAAATATTTCAAATTAAAATGATAATTTGGGAAATTAAATATCAAGAATACAGTATTTAATATGTAGAATGATAGATGAGGATAAATTATTTTAAACTGTTTCACACATGAATTTCCCAAAAGTTTGGGCAAGCAGGCCTCTTCTTTTCTTTTTTTACCAAATAAATGGCACATTAATAAAAACTAAAAAAAAAAAAAATAGCAAAGCTTTACAGAATCTGTGATTCTATACTATATTTGAATGTTTCAATTTAGTGCTACATCCCTCAGGACGATGGATATTGTTTGTTTGAAAGGAACATATTGCCTTTCCTGACCAGGGCGAGAAGGTCTCAGAGCAGAGTGGCGTGGTCGGGGTCTATGTGGTCCATACAGGCTAGGATGGCCTTCTGGTCCTCTTGCTGTGGCCGGCGGTACAGCAGAGCAGAGAAGCGTGTGTACGGGTCATAGAGGAGGGGCCGTTTCTTCTTCTTCCGGAGGTAGAGAGCTTCTTCGGGCTGGAGTACCTGAGAGGTGTAGGCCTGATGGGTCTGAGAGGTGGAAACACCTGCACAAACAACAGCCCCATCAGACACACTCCCTCTTCAGTTTGGCTTTTAGCAGGTGGTCTCTAACACCATAGAGATGGGCAATTTCACTGTATTTCCAAAGGTAAAGAAAGTTTTACATTGAAACACCATCAGTTCAAATAAACAAACTATGAGACTCATCGGGAACATGATCAGATTAGATAATAGAGCTGTACTCAAAATATATTGTGGCAGACTTCTTGGCAATACCGGATATTTATGTACCAGGGCACGTATCGTATCAAGTTCCGAATATTGTGATACATACTGTATAGGGAGGTACCAGGCAATACCCAGCCCAACTAATCATTTATAATATTTTTTAAATAATTAATTATTAGACCAAAATGTTGCCACATACAATAGTATTAGATGCATTCCTTTTTTTAATTCAAAGAGAACAAATCTGAATCAATCTACAAAAAAGCCACACCTGCTTTCTTTCTCATCTTGGAGTTATTGTTGTTCATGGTCATCTTCTTGGCCTTTTTTATTCGCTGGTATCTCAGTGCATCCATCCTTTCAGACCCTGATAGGGCACTTGTTGCACCTCGGCGTTTTCTGTGAAAAGAACAGAGGAGAGAGCAGGTCATTTGAGGCCCTGCACTGTCCCTGTAGTGTCTGTGAGCACTACGGAGCGCACCCGACCCGAAACCACACAGCATGGCTCATGTCAAGCAGGAGGTGCAGCACATTATGAAATCCTAAAAAGCAAATACAGACACACACACTTGCAATGCCATATTACTGTCCTAATCATATTCTTCTACTCCGATCGATGCATCAATTAAACTGTCACACTCTTTGCAATGAAAACTATTCAAATTAAAACAGTACAGATTCTATGGTCTGTTCTTTTCTGAAATTATATATTTGATATATTTAGGGCATTCCTTTCTTTCATGATTGTACCACAACAGCCCACAAGTCTTTAGCACAAACACACACTTGGTTCTCTCAAGGCACAGTAACAGCAATAGTCTCGGCGTGGCTGCAGAGAGAAACCCAAGGTTGTTAGTAGGGGTAACCACAGCTCAGCAACAAAGCATTATCAATATGTATTCATAGACATGGATACTGTCTACAATGGGCTTCACCATGCTGACAGGGGGAGAGATGGCGGGAGGGGAAATGACTACTCAGGAACAGTCACATAATGGAAAATAAGCCAAAGGAAAGCGAAGCACTAAGACAACAACTGTAACAAGGATTATCCAGATATTTTGTATTTATTTTTTGGTAACGGAGCAATATTTAGCAATGGCATGCATGGCAGTTTGCACATGGAACACAACTTTAAAGGGGAATACATTGCAAAGCTGCTCATTGGGCAGTTTACTCAAACCTAAGGGGTCCTGAGCCCCACTGTGTGCCCTTGCTCTTTACCCAGAGAGATAGTCTTTGTTCCTTAACCTTAGGAAGAAATGCTAAAGCAGGACATTGCTTCACCGATTGCTTCAAGACAAATGTTCTGCAGTCTTACCAAAATGTTGGTCTACTGTATGTACGGTAAGCTTATCATGCTCTGATTTGAACTGCCAGGGCCATAGAATCCCAGTGGATAAACACAGTTAGTAATTTCATGTTACTCATTTTAAACATTACTATAATTTACCTAATTTGATCCAAAATGTACATAGATGCTATTTCTTTCTGAGAATTTATAATACAGTTTCTTTTGGTAAACACAAGGCAAATCCACAGCTATGTTTCTTTGGAACAATTAACTGAGTTGACAATCTCTGCCAACAGATCCGAGTTCGTCACACGACTTCCCACGAAATACCTAAATATAACTGTTCTTACTCTGGAAAAAAGTTCGGTCGGTAGTATATGAGAGAAGAATCAATGGTCCGCAAAAACAATACATGATAATTGAGGGCAGGTGAAATTATGAAAACTTTTGCCTTTTCGAATATAAAGATTAAATGCTACTATTAAGTAATAATGTTATTTTCTATACACCGTAAGTGTATTCATGTGTATTCATAAATGTACTGCGCCTACAAACATATATGATATGTTGGTAAATGCAATAGTCAGAAGCTCAAGATGCAAATGTGGTTCATTAGCAAACCACTCAAGAATGGATTAAGTTTGTGATACATATCTGACCTGAGTGGATGTCTAAAAATGAAAATGCTTCGGTCAGAATGCACACAGTACAGAGGACTGCAGAACTAAAAAAGCATTGGCACTTTGACAAAAGAAAAAGGAAAAACTCAAACTGTGGAAGGAACACATGAAATAAGACTCCGAGTCTTGTATTCCCCTTTAAAGGACGATGTGATCAAAAGTCCCACCTGCTAACCCCCCCCTTTCAGACATGGATCCAACCCTTACCTATTGCGGTGTAGAGGACCTGGTCACAACAACGCTGCCCAGGTAGCTGAGATCAATCAAAAACAAAGCAGGTAAGACTCCAGGAGCCGTCAAGAACCACCACTCTGCCCCTAATTCATAATGATGAAACATTGCAGTACATGAGAAGCGGACAGGCCCTGTGACACACTTTGCCCAACAACCTTGGCTTGGAAGTCAGACCTGGGGTGTCCCGGGGCGATTAGAAGGGTTTAGATCAGAAAGGATAGAAGCTAGTGGGGACAATTGGTTAAACGCTCAGGTTACTAAGGTCAAGCATGGGCCGCAGGGCCTGCCAAGATGAGCTCTTCTTAAGCATCCTTCTGCATGATGGAGGGAGGAATCTTCAAAGGCTTGAAGTTAGACATAACAATGGGTGTTTTTATGTAGGGTCAATCAAATGAATCATACGTTTTCTCCTAGTATGTGAAAGCAGGACACATGAGATGGAAAACGGGTCTTGTGGGGAGATTTTTGATTCCCAGGCATTAAGGGGCTTGAGCCAAAGACACATCATATATTCAATGAAATGTATTGTAGATAATGTGTATATTAGCCCCAAAAGGTCTGAAGAGTATCTGTGAAGCCAAGGCAGTTTACTTGAAACAAACTTAATTCTTAAAGATGTATGGACATATGTTTCCCAAAAAGTTGTCATTTAGACATAGCTTCACAGATGTAATGGGTGAATACATTTTACTTTGGGTCTGACATGAAAAGCAGCATTGGTCTAATAAAACATGACTGAACACTTGGAGGAATAAGTAAGCACACATATTGTTCACAATTTCACCTGAACTGTAAAGAAAAGAAAATGCTGAGAACTTAGGACTAAGATGGTTTGGCAACATAAATATAAGAGCAACTCAACACATGAAAGCATATGGGTTGGAAACATCTGGACATGCCTAATGCACCTACCCTGAAGTGGACAACTGGGGTGGAGAGGACTCAGACGGAAGGAATCTCTTCCTCGTTCCTCCTCTGTGATGACATTGGCCCAAATATGCTGCTGCTTTCCAAAGGAGGAGATGGGGACTGGGAGGCTGGGTAGCTGGCAGCCGATGTGGCAAAGGCCAGGTGGGAGCGGTAGCTGGGACTGGCTCTCCTGCTCCCCTGGCCTAGGGCGGGTGAGGAGGAGGGGGAAGATCTTCGTGAGAAGCTGGCTGTGGAAGGAGGGAGGAGGGTAATCTCAGTCATCTCCGGGGGTATAGATGGTTGTACAATGCTGGGACGCGGTCTTGGGCGGACTACAATCTCAGGGGAACCTTGGTGTGAGCTAAGAGGGCTTTGTGTGAGGGGTGAGAGTCGAGAAGGCTGAAGAACAACCTGATGTAAGCCAGGATCCATCCTACGAGCCTGTCTGGGACTGAAACGAGGACTAGTATCAAACCATCGCGTGTCCAGGCTACTGAAAGTGCTGGGGACAATGTGGGCCATTGGATCGTAAGGCAAACCCGGCATGCCCATAGCGTGGCTTGTGTGTCTTAGCTGCCCCAATGGTGCCTCTTGCATAGCAAAATGCTTGGCTGGGGAGCCATGAGGCTTGGCCTTGCTAGGGGACTTGCCCTGGTGGCTCTTTGGAGCCTCCAGCGGTAGGACAGTTGGGTAAGTTGGCATTGGGAGAGTGGAAGGTTGAAAAGCACTAAGGGGAAGAACATGAGGAGGAGGAGAAGGAGGATAGGGGGAGTCGTGACGGAGGTGCAAGGGGTGATGTGGAGGGAAGATGAACTGTGGCCCTTCAAGACTTGCAAAGGTAAAATCCAGTCCCTGCCAAATCTCCGGTGCACGAGATGTAGAGGACAATGTCAGAGGAAGGGGGAAACCAGAGATAGTATATTGAGGAAGCTCTCCCTCTCCCATCTCTTCAGGAATCACAGGGTGACCAAAAGGCCCCTCGGCCAGGTACGGAGGAGAGGACATGACAGAGCTGAGGGGGCTGGTGTCAGGCATATAAAACGGAGGAGGTGGCTCGTGATCCCCTGGGGGGCCTAGATAGCCATAGAAAGCCCTGTGGTGGTGGAGAGAACCTCGGATCTGCCCTGTTGCCTGGAGACGGCTGCTCTCCATGATGGTCATACCTTCGAAGGGCCTGTGGAAGCGGGGGCTGTAGGCTGGAGGCTGCAGGTAGGACTCCTGACTGGAGATGGGAGAGATTTGGTGAGGCCGTAGAGTGGCCATTGCGGGGGGCAAAGGCCTTGGGTCATCATTCTCTTCATCTGACTGTCGGAATTCAGGATACAGGTCAGATTCTTCTACAAAAGGAAAGCCCTCGATGCGCCGAGGCTTAATGGACATCTCCATATCTGTCGGATCAATTACAAACCGACCATCTGGACCCCGACTTATGAGCTCAATTGGTGTGGTGGCCTCAGTTTCATGCTTCATGCTGTACTTTTTGCTTGTTATTGCTCTTTTTGTCTTCTTATACAAAGACAGTTCCTCCTTCCTCCCTGGGCTCGGGGGTGGCTTTTTGCCACGCTGGTCGTGACTGTCTTCAGATGTTTCTGACAGAGATGCCTTGGAACGGATGCTTTCTGGGCTCACCTTTCCTGACGATGACCTGGAAAAAATATATATGAATATATCATTTTGTACAGATAATAAGTATTTGTTGTAATTATGTTTGGCATTGTAGGAGAAGCAAGCAGAAAAAAACTATTTGAGCAAGATGATAGGCATAGTAAATTATGACAAAACTCTTATTGTGTTACTCTTATGTATTTATTGGATGGTATATTCTGCATGAGTACATAAGGGAGAGGATTACATAATTTTTGTGCATGTGATCCCATGCAAAAATGTTTAGTATGTCATTCATTATTTAAAATTGATGTGATAAAATTACATTTTTAAAAACTTTTATTACTATAACTATTGAAAGCCCATACTTGTTTTTTTCAGAGGTGCACTGTTTGAGGTCTACCACGCTTGTTTTCATGAAGATGTTACTTCTTCTCTATATATTTTATCCTCACACATACTGTATAGCAGGGGTGTCAAACTTTTTGCACCGAGGGTCGCATTTTGAAACTTATACGGAGCAGAGGGCCACAGACAACCCGACAATGAAGTGAACCATTCAACATTTTGCATTTGACATAATTTTGATGCACCTCCCCACCTTTATTAAGACTTAGAACAATGATATTAGGTTGGTATAACATAAAATGTTTTAAAAATTCTTTTTAAAGAATTTTTCCAATTTTATGCTTTTCCAACTTAGCAGGAAGCCTGAGGGCCAACAAAAATTGGTCTGAGGGCCGCATTTGGACCCCGGGCCATAGTTTGGACACCCCTGCTTTATAGTGTCTATTGATGAGCATAAAATAAAGACGATTAATTTCAGATTTGTTGCAAGGTAGATATCAGAGTAGAAATATGACCATATTAGAACTTTGATCGATGACTCAAAATAAAAGAACCAAAGTCGAGTGAGGCTCAGATTTCATAATACAAAACACAGACTTGTAAGTATTGCAGGGACCACACATACAGGGTTTTTACAGCCTTTATTCATGCCCATTTCAATTTAACAACAATAACCAAAGTGACAACAACAAACTGGGTTACTTAGACCAAGGGCACTAGTTAGAGATATATTCTATAGATTTTTCTTTACCGAGTAAAATCCAAAGCTTAAAATTGACATTTACAAAGCATGTGTTACAATTCAACAAGACTAATGAAGCTAACTGAAAGAAACTAAGCACACTTAGTTGATCAAAAAAGTCATGAGGACTTTGAGAAGAATCTGTAGATTTGAGTATGTGTTACTGTGACACTGTAGTTGGGTGGGTACCTTGGTTTTCAATCTAAATACTTAAATGGTTATTTCTGTTAAATCTCTATATTAGAATGTAGCATATAGCAGTTCAGTTGCAAACATAAAATATAGTCTTTACGGTTTCCACAAGTACAGATTCAAAAGTTTATGACTTCTGTGAAGTTGATCATGTTCAGATAGATGCACAGTTAAAACAGTGTTCAGAAGGAGAGGCATATTGACAGAATGTCATGAACATAATTACAAACTGACACAAGAGTGTACTATTGAAGCACTACTATATATTTTCAAAGTATAGCAAAACACTATTTAAACACAAAATATGTAAAAAAAAAAAAAAAAAAAAAGTTTTATACTTTACATAATCCATCATTATAATCACAGAGGGCTTTTTGCAGTCACCAGTGCTTTTTTCAACATACCTGTTCAGACAAATCGTGTAATGTGCAGGTAACTTTAATGCATGGTCAAATGTGAACACGAAATATTTATTGTATTTAGAATTATTTATTTCAAAAGCCCAGTGTTGTTGTTGCCTTGAGGGGACATTTGGGTCAACATGCTGCCGGGCCAGGTTCAGGGAGGCTGGGACAGAGTGAAGGGGGTGGACAGTGTGCACAGGGTACAGGGTAAGGCTGGCACACTCACTGAGGACTGAAGGATTGGGGCTTGTACCTGCTTGCTTCAAGTCCCTCCCAGTAGGGTTCGACACTGGGAATGAAGCTAAGTGGACTCCTGGAGGATTTGGAAAAAAACAGGTTGTGGATGAAGTGGCTTGGTAAGAAAATCTAAGAAAAGATTTTAAACAAGTAGTTTGTAAAATCAGAAACATTTGTAAAGTTAGTTTAGACTCAAATATTACTTAAATAGGACTTAAATATGAAGAGATATGCAACCAGTGTTCTTACCATATCAATTCCTTAAAAATAGAAATATTTTAATTAAGGATGCACCAATCCAGCTTTCCAGGTTTGATACCTATACTTGATGTTCGAGACCCAATATCATCCTTTCACAGGTAACTTTCTTTCTTTGGCCCATTGGCTTTATTGGACAGAACAACTGAGCATGAAATGGGGATGAGAGAGAAGGGAGGACATGCAGCCAGGATTCAAACTTACAACATTGCGGCCGGCTGCGCATGGAGCCGTGTGCTGCTGCCTTAACCACTTGACCACAGGGCAGCACATCCCGGGTAACTTTCTTTGAAACTAGTTCAACATGTCATCAAAGATGGTTCTAAATGCTAAGGGTTGTTATTACTGATAATAGTATTATTTATAAACTCATACAGTAATTTCGCTACAGCAAACCGTCTGACAATGCATTGCTTTCATATTTCTTTATTTGAGCATTTTCTTATAGTGCATCACAGTAGTATTTACATGGTGCGGTGCTCAAAAGCACTAAGATTGTTTTTAACCCAAAACTCTGTTAAAAAAGCCCCTATCCTCACTAATTATTGTTCTGTCCAAGAGACCAAACTGAATGTTGTGCATCATGTAACTCAGAGTTAAAACTCTTAGTGTAACCCCTGAACTTTGACACCGGCTGCCTCCAGCATTTGCTAATGATGGCTACAAGGCTATCACTGTCTAACGTTTCTTTGCGTTGTGATCAAAAATAAATGGATGAATTGTAAAATAACTCAACATATTCTGGAGGTTGTAGAGCTTTTAAATGAGGTACGGTATGTCTATAATCACTAGTTGAAGTTGGTTAAAATGTGTTTCTGTCTCCAATACATGGCTGATTGGGGAATCGGAGCAGTATCGGGAGACCTGGAATTGATATTTGATCCATTTCATTTTCCAGAATCTGCGACAATACCGATATTGGTATCAGTACATCCCTGATTTGAAAGACATAAAATGAAGGAAAAGCAATGACAGTGAAAATATTTGAGACTTTTTAAACTAAATGATGATCTCCATTGAAGGCTTACATTCTGCTGACAGCTGCACAGCCCACACACCTGCAGTCTTGTATAGCTAGAAAGTACAGCTACTAGCATTAGTCAGTTTTAAACAATTTTAAACGTAGACACACTATAATTATCACCCACACAACTATTTATCTCATACTAACATCTCATGAAGACAAGATGCATGTTTTTACTGCTTTTGTAAAAAAAAAAGGTGTTCAATGTAACTAAAGAAATGTGAAACACGCATTGTTGAGGACATAATGGGGCAAGCTCAATGTCATAATGCTTCTCTAATTGTTGAGAAATCCACATCCTCAGCTGCTGCACTTTTTTCAACAAAAAGTGTGTCATTGATGTTGTATTCTCAGTTGCTCTACCTCTGCTTCTCTGGAGCTGTTAATATTTAATAGAATAATTTATTTTCTTTGTTTTCTTCAAATACTTCTTCAATATTCAAGATTAACTTTATTGTCCCATGCTATCATCAATGCAGTGCAATAAAATACACAATTGATTGATAAATACATAATACATTAAAAGACATACAAGAAGTACATACAATTGCCATTAGGTGCAGTTATAGGATCCAACACATATCTGTCCTTATTCAGTAATCTAATATACATTGGCACAAAAGAGTTCTTAAGTCTTTTCATGTGACAGCGTGGAACCCTGGACCTTCTCCCTGAAGGCAATAAAAGGGTAATTTAGGATTTTATAGGCCTGATACAGAGTAGCCTGCATATAGATGCTCTGCAACGATGGGAGCTCCTGTTCACCCATACGTTTGCACGCTGTGGACAAGGCGCACCAACCTGTTTTTAAGATGAACAGACAGATTGCCGTACCACGCGGTTATGCTTTACGTTAAAAGACTTTCAAGCAATCCCTGATAGAAGATCGGCATGATCTTTTTGTCCACCCCTACGGGCTCTTAATCGACGTAAGAAGTAAAATTGTTGTTTAAGTTTACTGCACAGCTATTGTGGACCACCTGTGATTATTTGTTGTTGCTCAGTCCCATTTTCAAAAGTGCCAATAAAATAAACAAAAAAGGCCTATTGTTATTTATAGGTGGTCAAAATGCCATTCAAATCGCATTAATGAAATCCATTTAATCCCCAACACATTTTGAAAGTTGTGGTTTGTAATAGAATGATATAATACACCTTAAAAGTTTTTCTATGGTCAGTATTTGAAGTAGGGCTGAATTTTCCTAAAAATCATAATTGTGATTAATTGTGATTTTCTGTGTATTTATTTCCAGAGCCAGGGTCAGTCAGGGTCACAGTCGGCAAAATAGGCTTTGTGACTGCCTTGGTCTGAGCACAAACTGAGTGTTGCTTTACATAACAAAAGGGGGGGCCTCCTGTCTGCGGTGGGTGAAACTTTTCATTTGGCCACCGCGGGCTCACACCGCTGGGATCAAAATTCACATTTCCCACTAATGCACGTGGAATAAGGAAGCGATAGAAGCAATATGCAGACCTATATAGCCGAGGAAGGGACAGTTTGCTACGCGAGATTGTTCTCTGAATTCTCTGAATTGAGTTCTTCACATGAATCAATCTAGGAAGGCTCTGGCCGAAAGCGATCAAAAAACCTGTCACGCTGATTGGTCGAAGCGTCACAACAGCGAAAGAAGCAGATGTACAAAGTGCCATTGTGTGCACGTTTTAGAAAAACCAAAGAGTCTGTATTTCTTCTAAGATAGGCCAAAATTTAAGCAGTCAATGCCGCCATGTTTGTTTTAGGTCCACCCAAAACACAAGGCTGTTCTGTGATTGGTTCTAGTCCTGCCGCGGGGCCTTAAATCATATGTGATTGGCATGTTTAAACACTGGTGCAGACTGCAAACGAATCAACGAGAGCCTAACAAGATGGATTCTCTAGGGGTGTTTGTAAACTCACAAAAATCGTGAGAATTCATCGTGCTGGCAAGGTTAACAGTTTGTGGCATACGTTTAACTAATTAGACTTGGACCAAAAGGTACTTACGGAGTTTCCATGCTTTTTCTGCAGTGGGTTATGGAAAGAGGGGGATCTGAAAGAGAAAAACACCAGCAATATTTCAGTCTCCCCTGAAATTATATAAAAAGCTGATCATGTTTTTTTGCTCCGAATCTTTAGTTGAAAAGCACATTTGAAACTATGACATATGAGCTAAACAAGTTTGTCATTGTATTTAGAAAACATATTTGACTTTTTCAGAAGCCCTTTATGACGAGTTAAGATACAGGGTCAGTTACGTCGCCCGGATTGCTGTTACCGAACAAGCGACATGGACCCACCACCTGCGGGAGGATCCGTAAAGGGCCGGTGCAGAGAGATCTGGGCAGCGGGCTTTCACAACCGGATCTCCGGACACAGAAACTGACTCTGGGAACATGGAATGTCACCTCACTTTGGGGAGGGAGAGCCTGAGTATGCGCGGGAGGTTGAGCGGTACCAACTCGATATAGTCGGATTCCCCTCCACGCACAGTGTCCTGGTGTGGGTGCACGTGGCACCAGAACACCCCAAGCAGGAGGTCAATGATCGACTTTGTGTTGTTGTGTCCTTTGACTTTCGGCCGTGTGTCTCGAGTGAAGAGAGGGACGGAGCTGTCAACTGATCACCATCTGGTGGTGAGTTGGATCCGCTGGCGAAGGAGGAAGATGGACAGAATTGGCAGGCCCAAGAGCATGTTGGGAATGTCTTGTGGAGCCCTCTATTAGCAGGGTCTTCAACTCAAACCTCCTGGGAGAGCTTCTCCCAGCTCCCGGGGAGGCTGGGGACATTGAATCCGAGTGGACCATGTTCTCGACCTCCATTGCCAATGCGGCTGCTTGGAGCTGTGGTCGCAACCCCCGAACCCGGTGGGGGACACCGGAATTAAGGGATGCTGTGTGGCTGAAGAAGGAGGCCTATCAGGCTTGTGGGACTCCTGAGGACAGGTATCGGCAGGCCAAGCCCACTGCAGCTTGTGCTGTTGCAGAGACAAAACGCCGGGGCTGGAAGGAGTTTGGGGAGGCCACAGAAGAGGACTATTGGTTGGCCTCAATCAAATTCTGGCAAACCGTCCAGCGCCAACACGGGGGGAGACTACATCCGACAACATCCCCTAAACTGGGGATGTTGTCGGACGGCAGAAGGAATACGTTGAGGACCTCCTCAATCCTGCTGTCACGTCTTCTGAAGAGGAAGCAGAGACTAAGGACTCAGAGACTGACTCGTCCCTCACCCAAGCTGAAGTCACTGAGGTTGTTGGCAAACTCCTCAGTGGCAGGATTCCAGGGGTGGATGACATCCGTCCTGAGTATCTTAAATCTCTGGATGTTGTAGGACTGTCTTGGCTGACACGTCTCTGAAACATTGCGTGGGAGTCAGGGACAGTGCCTCTGGACTGGCAGACCGGGGAGGTGGTCCCTCTGTTCAAGAAGGGGGACCGGAGTTTGTGTTCCAACTACAGAGGGCTCACACTCCTCAGCCTCCCTGGTAAGGTCTATTCCAGGGTACTGGAGAGGAAAATTTCAGATTCAGGAGGAGCAGTTTGGTTTTCGTTCATGGACCAACTTCAAGCTCTCCATTGGGTCTTGAGGGTTCATGGGAGTTTGCCCAACCAGTCCACATATGCTTTGTGGATCTGGCGAAGGCTTTCCACCGTGTCCCTTGTGGTGTCTTTTGAGGTGTGCTCCAGGAGTATGGGGTCCGGGGCCCTTTGCTCAGGGCTATATGGTCCCTGTACAATCAGAGCAGGAGCTGTGTTTCCATTGCAGGCAGTAAGTTAGACCTGTTCCCAGGGCTGCCCTTTGTCTCTGGTTCTGTTCATTGTTTTTATAGACAGAATTTCTAGGCGCAGTCAGGGAGTCTAGGACTATGTCTCTCGGCTGGCCTGGGAATGCCTTGGGATCCCGCCAGAGGAGTTGGAGGTAGTGTCTGAGGTGAGGGAAGTCTAGAAGTCTCTGCTTAGACTGCTGCCCCAGCGACCTGGCCCCAGATAAGCGGAAGAAAATGGATGGATTTAACTTTTTCAGGGAGAACAAACTGGTCCACAGCACAAATTTGGAACAAATTTGACTAAACATCTTTTAGTGGAGCCAGTCAAGCGCTGTGAGCGTTACCTCTTTTCCTCTTGAGCTTCTTCCGGCGTTGCTTGTTGACAAAACAGGCAGCCATGGTGCTGAAGAGAACAGCAGCGGCAAGGAAGCAGATGGTGGCCACGATCCCTGCCACCACAGGACGAGCCAGCCCACTTTCCTCCACCATCTCTGGAGGAGGGAAGAAGTCTACGGGACAGAACGGAGGGTCAGATAAGTCAATGTAATGATGATAATAATAATAATAATAATAATAATAATAATAATAATAATAATAATAATAATAATAATAATAATAATAATAATAATAATAATAATAATAATAATAATAATAATAATAATAATAATAATAATAATAATAATAATAATAATAATAATAATTAAAGCCGCGGGTGGGGATATAGGCCCTTGCCCCCTTGCGAGCCACCGCGAAGAACACACCTGTAATCCCCCCGCCTACATCACCCCTCCCTCAAAAGTACCAATTTACTAAAGTTTACTACTTCATTCAACATTTTCACGACCGCACGGTCCGAGATAGAGTTATGTCCCCATGGGCTTTTATGTTCAGTGTGCCGTGGAGAATAAGTGTGCCAAATGACAAAGTAACTGTTTTCATCCCATTCAAAATGCCTCTAAACCAAAACGCATGTAAGTCTATGACAGTGTTTGTCAGAATGCCACGGTAAGACGCTTGCCCCACTCCCTTAGGGGTTTAGGGTGGGGTCGTAATATAATTTTTACTTGTCCTGACATGAGGTATGTTTGTACCAATTTTCATAAGTCTAATGTATTTTGACATTTTAGGTGGCGCTTGCAAGTCATTTTGCGTCATAAATTTTCATAGACACCAAAAAAACGAATTTTTCACCAAACCAAATTTATTTCTGCTATAAAAACTCACGCTAGAGTCACGTGATTTTTTTTCACATTATGCCTGGTTACATATGAGCCCGTTCTAACTAGACTGTATTTTATGAATTTTTAAAAATCAATCATTTTTAAAAATTGGAGCGGGCGCTAGAGATCCATTTGATTAGATAGCCACTACATTTGCATATCATTGCGTTCAGCTTGGAAATCTTCAAAACAAGACGTTTCAACTTTCATCCAAAAGTAATTCTAAATCTGCGGATCTAGTCCGAGAACTCTGATATTCATTCTACTCTGAGCTGCATAAGCCCTGCCCACTGGACAGAACCTCCTGCACTGTTTTAAGGTTCCCCTGACATTAGTCTTCTTTGTTTGTTTCAAAAACAGTGTTCAGATGATTACAACTGATTATTTTCAACGATTGAACACTCCTGGACGAATGAATGAGTGATTATATTCCATTAAGTCTGTTTGAACTTATTATTTTTAGAATTATTATTCCTAAAAATGTTATTTACTTCATTTCACTGTCATTCCACTTCCAATAACGTTGGCCAGTCAATTGTCAATCAATGTTGTACCATTTCTTGCCTTAATATAGCTGGATATATAACCATAAACTATACATTGCATTTATGTACTCACTCAGTAAAGTCAGTTAGTTCTAAAGGATTCAGCAAATCAATATTAAAATCTCCACATGTAAATACAATTTTCCTGTCATATAACCCCTCAAACAAGTCAATCATTATTTACCTAAATGTATCAATGCAGGAGGCAGGTTTTCTATACATGCGATTTAGTATGACATTTCTTGACTTTTCAATCTCAATTTCTACAGTAACACATTCCATAATTTGACTAAACACATGTTTCTGACCACCTTACTTCTCAAATTTTGATTGATACAGGATATAAGGCTACACCCCAACTTTTTTGACAGTTCCTACATGTTATATCCTTCAATCTGAAACAGAGAACTCTGAGAATGCTATTGCAGATTTTCTTTTTTCAAACAATGTAGAATCCTTAAGACGTTTGAGTTAATTCTTCTGCAGTTGAAATTAATAAAGACATTATACATCTTTTGTGATTATATGCATATCATATTACTCATCAGTATAATATTCTGTTCTGTAGTTTTGTATACAGGTTGTTCTCTGGATCAAGATCCTTCTGTACAGCTGTGGTTTATACTCAGTTTAGTCAAACATTTTCAACGGAAGATTTTTGTTATCAGAGGTAGATCATTGTATTGTTCAAGCTCCTTGATGTTCTCAATGACTATCACTCTGGCCTGTTTTGGAGTTACATTCAGCTTGATCCGGATTTTGCAGTATCTTTTCCAAGTGTCTTGAATCTTCGTTTCTTTTCTTAACAGCCTTGCTTGTCTAGCAATTTCAGCATTTCTTTTGGTATGGTGCTCGTTCACATAGAAACTGCCATTTCTGCCATTCTTCCCACTTCCCTTTTGTGCTTCCTATTTACGTTTTAAGAAAATGATAATATATAACCAGTACTCATAAGCACATTGTCCTCTCCTTTGTGCCCAGCTGCAGCCTGTGCATAGCTGTGTTGGATTTAAAACCCTGAAATCAGACTAATCTCCATTCTAGAATATTATTCCAAATCATCAAATCTTTCCAGGTGTTTGATCCTCTTGTCTTTCTCTTGTAACAGTGTTCTGAGTTGTTTAATTTCCTCTGGCAATTCCTTCATGCTTCATGTTTGTTGCTCTGCCACATTTGACATATACTTCAAAGATGTCTTAATGTCTTCTGCAATAGTGGTTCTCAAACTTTTTTTCTGGCGAGCCACTTTCTCTAATTGGTCTCGCAACTCAAACTACCCCCCTCCCTTTTTTTGTAGTAGTAGTAGTAGTAGTAGTAGTAGTAGTAGTAGTAGTAGTAGTAAGTAGTAGTAGTAGTAGTAGTAGTAGTAGTAGTAGTAGTAGTAGTAGTAGTAGTAGTAGTAGTAGTAGTAGTAGTTAGTAGTAGTAGTTGTATGGCCTACGAATACTAATATTAGAGAAATATGATTTTTATATGTACATTTAAGCCACTGTATTGCTGTTAATGATAAACAAGCATTTGACGTTTGTATTTGGTGAGGATACAATTCCATTGCTTCTGCGCAGTGTCACAGACACACGAGAGAGAACAAGGAACACAAAGAGCGTGAAAAAGTCAGAGCCTAGCTCACTTTATCGGCAGAGCAGAACAATCACCTGAGTTGGACCTGTTGTTCATCTCATCATTCAAAAAATACTTTCACTATTAACAGTTTTGAGAATAAGTAGGTGTTTTATGTGTATGTGGAGGAACTTGACTTTGGCAGCAAGAGTCTTGCGCTGCACTGAGGAGCAGTGTCAAAATGCTCATTCACTTGACCCATCAAAAATCTCCCACGTTTGAGTCTCTGTCTCTCTCTCTCTCTCTCCATTCATATAAGCAAGGTGGGCATAAGGACACAACAGCACCTGGTGTTTTCAGTGGTCTCCCATCCAAGTACTAACCAAGTCCCACCTGGCTTAGCTTCTGAAATCAGCTGAGATCAGTCACTGACAAGGCCACCATTGATGGAAAATGCATGTAGAAATGGTTAATTAGATTCACATGATGAAAGATTGAAATCCTTAGCCATTAATTATAATGCAATGGTAAAAAGACTCACAGGGGATGGTACACAATTAAAGGAAATAAACTATATTCTTATTCTATACAATTTGCTTTAACTATTTTGTAACTTTGTTTTCTCATCAAAAACATACCTGGAGTTGTGTTGGTTTTCATTCCCATTTGCTTGAGTATTTGTATACTTTTTTCTACCCAAAGTGGTTCATGACATTATTCTTTTAGTCGTCTGACATAAGCAGTTTGCAATCTTGTCTTTCATTGACACCACATGAAATCATCTGCCTCCCGCCATGTTGTGAGATGCATATCAATTGGTAGGTTTTTCCAAAGGGCGCCATGTGATGATAGTCAACCAGTAGTCCTTTCCTGAGCATTACCAACCATTCAGTACTTAGAAATTTTATGAGGTTTGAGGATGAAGGGCCAGTAGAGATGACAAAAAAGTGCAAACTTGTGTTGTTTTGACTATGGGACAGATAAATAGTTTTACAATTGGGACAAGGGGTTACAGTTACAACAATTGTTATTATGAACAAGCATTTACTGCTGTGTGCGGTGCAAAGCGAAAAAAAAAGATGTTTTAACTTCTGACATCTTTGCATTGGTATTACACCCTTACCAGCCAAAAATTATGTATATATGTAGATATGGATGATTTTGCCCAAGTTTCTGAGCCTAACAATTTTGGGCTCTTACGTGGGTGACAGCCTAAATATTAGGGCTGGGAATCACTGGGTCCCTCACGATTCAATTTGATACACGGCTCATGATGCGATAATATCACGATTTTGCTTTATCCTAAAATTGAGGATTAAGGGATTAAATTAAGGATTTAGGGTTAGGAGTAAGTATAATATTACAATAATAAAGTAACAGTGTTTCCAGTAATATAGTTCATGACTATATTAGTTCATGACTAATATATTACTTTTTTAGCTGCAATAGTCTTATTTTTGCTGCTTTCCCACCCCGTTTTAATAAAAAATTCTAAACTTGTTTGCACCTGGAGCTCATGTACATTCGTCAAATTCGTGCAGCTGTAATAGCTGCAACTAGAGAATTCAGCATTGCGTTGACAAATGGACACAGCAGCGTTGCGCAGTTCATTGATGTCTCATTGTAAAACCCACTCTCTCATTTCATTCCAATTCCAGGCACTGGTCAGAATACCATTCCTGAGAAATGCCCTATCTGCCTCACGTTATTACTGCACTGCTCCACTCTTTCCTCTCTTTCTCCCATTTCGTAGCTGTGCATACAGCCTCTGGACATTTCTTTTACACACGGATTAAAAGAACGTAGGCCTATGAACTCGAAAATAATGTGATCCAAACTAACTCCAGTGTTGCAGCCAAGGACATACAAATGTGGGCTTTAGTTTCCTTAATAACCGTGCATTGTATTTGGAACAAAGTTCAGTTGATTTTTGCAGGGACTGAGATATCATATAAAGCCTTATTAAAAAAGTAAAATATTCGAATAAAAAGCCATCATCAAATAAATAGATGCATTAAATAGAGTGTGGAAATAGTCGCCCGCCAGCCAGGAAACCAGTAGAGAATACTCCAAAATACAATAGAATTTTCTCAAAAAATTTCTGGGAGAGGACCCCCAAACCCACCCTAATCGCTCAATGTTAAAACCAACATCAAACCCAGCAGTCTTTTTGGCCTCTAGCAGAATAGTACAGAATTTACAAGCCTGTAAGTCCAATTCATGTGGTGACCTGCAGCTCACCTCTGAGCTTTGCCATGGTGACAGGAAATGCCTGACATTAGACTTTTTGTTGCTAGACAGCTCACCACCCCCATCCGGGGATTTACGACGTCTCTGGAAGAAGGAGAGGCTTTATGCTTTGGACGTTGGAAAAAACCTTTTTCCTAAAATGACTGCTTTCAATTTGAAACTGGATTAAAATAAACTCTGTAAAGAGACTTTACCCACACAATGAATTTACTGTGTAAAATGTAAATATTGTCAGTATTGTTTGCATAGATTTTTTAAATGTATTGAGGATGTTTAATCTGTGCAATTTGGTAAAATTCACCAATAATGTTCTACACAATTGACAATGAATTACCCACTCCCTTTTCAGACCCCTTCTCTGATTGATCAATCCTCCTGATTCAGCATGTGTGCCGATTGGTTGAACATTGGTGCTAATCCAACCCCCCCAGGGGTCAGTCAGAAAGAGAGAGAAGACCAAAGGAGTTTCATCAAGAGGTCCGTGAGGCAGGACATGGGAGAAGGGCTCTCCTCTGGCCTAGCGATGCTAAGCAAAAACATAGGGAACAAAGAACATTCCAACACTGCAAACTGCAACATGCAAAGTATTTTTTGCAACAAACTTTTGATCCCGGAAACTCTTCAAATCAGCGTCATAGGTGGATCAGTGCAACGGCCTTTTTGTTATCTGAGGAATGCCTCAGAGCCAAGGAAAACGCAGATCAAGCAGACCTGATCCAGCGTTTCTTCAGCTTGACGTGTTAGAGCCAGAGCTCCCGACCGAGTGAGCATGCCCTACCCAGCATGACCCCGGAGGAGTCAGCCATCTCGGCTGGATCACACAGCTTCTGCTTCTGGTCCTATGAACGCGCATATTTCACAGTTTGGCTGATAAAATAATCTTAGAATCAACATATCTAGTGTTTCTATCTGTTATCGACTCATTTGCATATTCCCTATTCATATTTATCTGTTTAACTATTTGGTCAATAAATCTTCATAGAACCAAAAGTTTTCATTCAGTTCCAGAAAGGGGTCAATGTCATGGTTGCATTCTCATTACCTTCAGATTAACTATTAATTTGATAAATTACTTAATTTTGATATTTAATTATAGCATTGTTAAATGCCTAATAAAGGATGGTGCCCCACATAACTATTAACATATAATAAATAGACATACCCACACTCATGCAGTGTGTCATATTTGAAATCTTGGTGCAATTCTTTAATCAATATCAACTTTGAATGTCATCCTCTTTGATAAGTGGGAGGACATGAATAACACTACAGTACTTGTACTAGTAGAAATCACTACAGCCCAAACATAACATCCTGCAGTTCAGCACCATTCCTCTTCCTCTCTCATCATCTCATCCATCTACTTTTATATCATCACAAATGGTCCAAATGAGACAAAAAAAGCCAGGTTGTTATACAGTGCAGTATACAGTAAATCATATCATATCGATGTGCAAAAAGTAATTTTCACCTAAAATCAAGACCAAGCTTAAACTTTACTGAGCTCATTGTTTTTTGCTCTGGTTATGCACGTGTCAGTTTCGTGGTATGTGAGTGAGACAGGAGCAATCACAAAGTTTTATTCACTTATATTCAGCACCACACTTCAAAACAGCCAGTGATCTGTCCATTCATCATGACACCTGATCTGAGGCTGTCACGCTGTTCTCGGGCTCAAGTTGATTCCAGGCCGTTTCTCTGCCCCTCTGCTTCAACCGTCCTGCTCTCGCTGACAATCCAGCCAAAGATTTCAACTGCTTAAACAAGCCTAACTGATCAATGGCTCCACCTGGTGGCGTAGGAAAGTGTACAAAAATATGCTCTCTGGTGTTTAAAAGTGGAGTTGAGGTTCTACTCCCATTCAATCCAAAAGAGAACATATTTTTTTTAAGCTACAGATAGACGCTATATACAGAAAAAAATAAAAAGATTTTAATGTATATCGGCCTGGAAAAACGGCTTTGAAAAACGGCCATCGGCTGACCAAACTTCGGCCATAGAAAAACCCATATTGGTCATCCTCTAATATTTAATGCAGTTGCCACTTTTGGGTATATTTGTTAAGCACAAAAATATTGCAATATGCATCCATTTAAATAGACTCTGAAGTTTCACACAGTTGACCAGTAGGGCAATAACTGTAGTGAATTTGGAGTTTACTAGGAAGTAGGTCTTTGAAAGAGCCGTTTGAAATCAACCATTATTTAAAGTGTCCAATAAATCAGTATTTTATTTGTAAATTTGCTTTTCCTGTGCACTATGACCCAAAACTCTTTTAAATTACAATTAAAAAGGCGAGGTCATCCAGTGTCCAGTGTTACTGTAATATTATCCTATTGTCCTGCAATTTCAGCATCCTGTTTTGATGAACAAACAACCAGTGTAGCTTTGATGCCAGTATCAGTGCATTTTAGATACAGATATGTTGTCAAATGTGAAACAATTTTCAACCAGCAGAGGGGAAGCAGACCCACTCAGACCTGCAAAGCTTCTAGTTGCAAAAATCTTCCTTATAAATGCTATCAACAGCTGCTTTTACAAAAGGATGTGTACTCTGTGACCTCTGCAGCATAGCAACATTTGAAGCCTTCTGATTCCAGATTTGAGGTCAAAACTGACAAAATAACCAAATTAATCTATTTTTAGCGCAGTCGTGCAGTACAAGCACTTTGTGAGAGAGGCAAGAATATGATGTCATACTTTAGAGAATGGCTTTAAAGAGCATTAAAACATGATAATGCTGAGTAGCATAAATGTAAAGTTGGACTTGCTGTGTGTGCAATACATCACCCGGCCTTCTTCAGCTCACAAATGTAAATTTCGCCCCCAGGTGTAAAATGTAGCTTCTAATGGGACTGGTTTTAAGTCAAGCCCTGACAATTGTAGTGCCATCTTATACAGAAGTACTATATGTGTTAAGAAGACCATTTTGTATGTTAGAATTGCATGGGAAAAGGACAATATGGCTGGATTTGTCATGTAATGCCTCACCTGTGCTTGACACTCCAACTACGTTACTTGGCTCACTGATGGTATCATCCATGACCGCCATCACACGGAACTCATACCACGCCTCCTAGACACACAAAAATGTATATATATATATATGAATACCTTCTATTACATAATCTATACACAGCTCCCATTGAATCAGGCCAGTAGATCCTTCTGCTCAGCTATTCCAGGTGGTTTGTCCACTACACCACACTGCAGTGACCGAAAAATACGGCGGGCCCTTGTTGTCCAGTGCAGACTGAACTTGAAAATAGTCCAGGGAACCCGCCTAAGGCCCATAGACTCTGGGATAAGCCCCATGTGCCTATAACTCCAGTGGAATAGGCAGCAGCATCAAAATGTTATTAAAATAAATAAATAAATATATACCTATACACATATACATACGCACACATTTAATTTCTGTAGATTTCAATTTTCTTTTTTATTGAGGGTTTAACCTAATAATAATAATAATAAATGTAAATTGGCTAAAGATTAGGTTAAATTTGCCCCACCAACAACAATAATCAGATACCAATCAAGTGTCTTACTTTTTGTGAAAGACAGGAGAGGCAACAAACTGAGATCCTTAACCTGTGTCAAGCCAAAGAAGACATCTTTGTGCATAAATGCCACAGTACAGTATGGGCTGCAGGGTGAGTGGGTGTTTGCTGTGCAGCAAAGGTAGTGATAAAAGCATATTTACTGAGCTGAGAGTGGATGATTAGATAAAAAACTGAATCCAAAAAACACTGCAATGGAAGTGTCCCAAACTGTGAATTAGGAAGAGAAGAGAGCACAATACATCTACCAGTGCATTTAAATGTGTTACATCAAGAGACTGGCATTACTGACATTTTTAATGAAAACCATGACAACAAGTACAATGATCTGACTTTCTTTTCGAAATAGCAGCACTCAAGCGCGTTAGACTAAAGACTCCAAGAGAAAGATATTTTCTGTCTTTATAAGTTACATTAAGTGAATCACGCAGAATGCTATCAGCTGAAATGTAGGGTCAGTCACTACAATCTGTGCTACATGCTACAGTTCAATACACTGATGTGCCTATAGCAGGCATGTCCAAACTACAGCCCGGGGGCCAAATGCGGCCCTCAGACCAATTTTTGTTGGCCCTCCGGCTTCTTGCCAAGTTGATCCAAGCAACAAAAAGTAGTACTTTTTACTGTAAAATTGGACAAATTCAATAATTTTGATGTTATACCAACCTAATATTAATGCTCCAAGTCTTATTAAAGGTGTGGAGGCCCATCGAAACTAGGTCAAATGCAAAATTTCAAATTATTGACTTCATTGTCGGGTTGTCTGTGGCCCTCTGCTCCGTATAAGTTTCAAAATGCGGCCCTCGGTGAAAAAAAGTTTGGACACCCCTGGCCCATAGTATACGAATATGTGTTCACTATTTGTAACATGGTGCTAAAGGTTCTTGTCAAGGATTTTACCTGAATGAGGTCGCGGGCGAGCAGCTCAGTCTCCCCAGCAGGAATGCTGTCGTCCAAAATCTCCCATCTCTCGCCCAGGCGGAACTCCATGACATAATGCTGAATAGGTGCTGTGTGATTGGCAGGTGGCATCCACGTGAGCAGGACTCCCTGCTGCGTGCGATTGGCTGTGAGGCACCGTGGTGGGGTAAGCAGCACCAATGGTTCAGGGGTACTTATAGGAAATACTATAGAAAACAGAAAGTACATTAGAATAAGTACAACAAAATATTTACCAAGACAAAACATAATATTGTGATTGGCCTTGTTATCTAGCTTTCTTCCTTTCAGCCCTATCCTTAGTCCTTATAGTTATTGTAAAGCACTTGCAAATGTTGAATCAAAAGCTCCCCATAATACCAAAATGGAACTATTTACAAATAGATGTCCAGAGATCTGTTTTTTGCATTGTTGAGGTTGGAGAAGGACACACTTCTATCTGGAGCTTGCTTCTGTCAAAAGTTTTTTTTTTAATAAACATATTTGATACATATAAATGTATAATTTTGAAAATGTTGTCAAATGACATGAACGTCTAAAAAGCCTCAGGCTGAATAGTGAGTTGGCTATATTCTCGCTTTTTGGAAGGCACAAAAGTGACACAGCATGAATAGTCCCAGTTTTCAGCTCATTACTTACTTTTACATAATTCTCTGTGACAGCTTCATTTACACGTAATAACTGCCTGTTTTGGTTGAGTCCGTTTAAACTAGGAGGTATAGTACAAGGAGAATGCAAATCATTTCTGTACAGGACTATCTTATAATACACAAAAGGCCAAAAGTGACATTTAGTTTACATTAAAGGGGACATATTATGCAGATTGGCGCTGTATCCCTCAACAAAAATGTCAGCAGACATTAAAAAGTGTCCACCATGGTGTCGGGGGATGTGTGATGTGAAACAGGAACGATGAGAGAAGAGCACACGCCACTGGAGCCGGAGGTGGAAAGTAACATATAAGTAAGTATTTGTACTTTGTAACTGTACTTAGTAGATGTTTCAGGTATCTGTACTTTGGTATGTGTATTGTACTGGAGTATTTACGTTTTACTTCTCCTCTTTACTTTTTAACCCAAGTGTCAGTACTATTATCAAAACGGCCTGGTTACTTTTCTTAAAATCTGCATGTTTTTTTCCTTTTACGAAGCCAATGTGCTGGTTTGGATATACTACATTACTACAGCCGTCAATGTTCCCTCAAATTTTTCATGTGTCTGAGGAAACACACAAACTCCCTGAGCGGCCCCTTGAACTGTGAGTAACATCAGACGTGCGCATTGTGGTGAGGCCAGTATCACATCCATCCATGTTACATGCTTTGTTAAAAGAATCAAATTGAAGCAGTAATTTCTGTAATATTACTTTAAATTAAGTGATCCACTTACACTGAAATAGACAAAAATCTTGTTCATGACCTTTTAGCGGGGGCTAAAAAAAATAATATTTACTCCTGAGAGTCCTATTCATTGCAGAAAATCAGAAAATAAGGGTAATTTCATGTACTTTTGTGTGTGTTTTTTATCTATTTATTTTATAGACTCAGTTGGCCATAATTGTAGGATATCCTACAATATAATGTCAGCTTGATTCAATAGGTTACAAAAACTTTCTCCACCTGAACTCAGATAAGACTGAAATCATCGTCTTTGGCCCACAGAAACAAAGAGAAAGTGCGAACAGTCACCTCCAGAGTCCAACAAATAAGACCAACAAATCAAGTTAGAAATCTGGGGGTAATAATGGGCTGAGACTTGAACTTTAACAGCCACGTCAAATCAATAACATCAGAAGCTTTTTACCATCTAAAAAAACATTGCCAAAATCAAAAGTATAGTGTCTAAACCAAACTTGGAGAGACTTGCGTTTGTCTCCAGTAGATTAGACTACTGTAGCGGCCTGCTCACTGGCCTCTCCAAACGAACTGCAAAACAGCTGCAGTACATCCAGAACGCTGCTGCTCGGGTCCTGACAAGAACCAGGAAGTACGATCACATTAGTCCTGTGCTCAGGTCTCTGCACTGGCTCAAAGGCTCAGAGAATAGACTTCAAAGCAGCTCTGCTTGTATACAAGTCTCTCCATGGCCTAGCACCAAAGTACAACTCGGACATGTTAGTGCCATATGAACCATCTCGGACTCTGAGGACCTCAGGGACCGGCCTCCTACTGGTGCCCAGAGTCAGGACTAAACATGGGGAATCTGTGTTTCCGTTTTATGCAGCATAAAATCTGGAGCAGTCTTCCTGAAGATGTGAGACAGGTCTATTCAAATCTAAGCTAAAAACTGTTTTGTTTAGCTGTGTATGTGACTGAAATGATTTTCTTTGCTCTCTTTTCGTCTTAAACTGTTTGTGATTTCTGTCATGTCTTTGTGATTTTAATGCATTTTTTCTGTTGTGCGAAGCACTCTGAATGGCCTTGTGTACGAATTGTGCTCTTCAAATAAACTTGCCTTGCCTTGCTTAGGTTTGATATATAAACAGAGGCCGAATATGGTTTATATAGATTTTTGCATTAATTTCATGATCAGCACCCATTTCTTTTAGTACAGCATGTAACCAAGTACTTTTGAGGCACTAAAAATTCCTGATGAATTTATATCATACTTTCCAGACAAAGCAAGAACAATTTGATCAGAAAAGGCAAATCCGCCTGCTCCTGCAGTATTTGCCCACTGGGAAATCCCGTCCACCACAGGTCTCTAGTCAGGGCCGACACAGCCAAGGCAGGGGTCGACAGGGCCTGGTGGCGCTGGTCGCCTCCTCTATAGCTCGGCCCACACTGGCCCATTTACTCATCAGCCAACCGGGAAAATCCCAGTCTACCCTTGCCTGTCACTCACGGAATCATATTGTATACAGTGTTAAGTTTGTTTTCAGTTCAGGTTGGATTTTTAGTTTGTGCGCAGAGACCGTTAGAGAAGTGCACAATTGCTAACCCTAACCATAACCGGTTTAGAGGGAACAGTGACAGCGGTGCTTCGCTTTATTTCCTTTCACTTCTAACTTTTGACCCGGACCCACCCACGACCCATTAGAATAATGATATAAGCCGGTTGGACCTAAGCGAACATGAGAAGAAAGAAAAGGCAGACAGGGAAAAGAGAGCAGCGGGGGCGAGCGAGGCACGGAGAGCAAGAGGAGGAGGGCGTTCATGTGGCGACAGTGCAGGTACGCTTAAACAAACTTACGGAATAATATTTTAGCCTTTTCGACTGCGGTGTTGCTGAAAGAACAATAGACCAGACTATAGCTCTTCAGACAAATAAAAGCTTTGGGGAAGGATCATATGAGTCAGAGTGCAGTTGTCAGGCTTTCCTTTTTATTTTTTACATTACTTTCTGTACATTCATGATGGTGTACTTCTGAACTTTTACTTCAGTAAAGGAGTTTCAGCTGTACTTTGACTTTTATCAAAGTAATTTTTCAGACAGTAATTGTACTTTTACTTGAGTAGTAGTAACCCAGCATATTTCTCTCCTTTGTTTTATGATGGGCCGAGTAACATCATTAAATCCTGTCTTTATTCATTTGTGATCGTGAAACATTCCTCTGACATTTATACATGTTAAGGTTCTGCTAATGACAACTTAAGACTTCCCGTGGCCCTTACAAAATAAAACATAACTTACACTAAGACCCATTAAAACAGAATATAATCTAGGCCTTTGGATAAATCTGGTCACTATTTATGCGTCATACAATATATTGTCTTGTATTTGAGCCTTGAGTGCTCAGAAAATTTCAGTTTCAGTTTCAGCGGTCACCCACTGCTCTGTGCTTAGTTGCCATATTTTTTGTTAAATTCAATTTGAGTATGTAGGGTTCAATCAATTCAATTTATTTTTGTAACGCCCAGAATCACAACAGCGGTTGCCAGTGAAAAACAAAGGGCTAAGGGCATTTTTAACCCTTGTTTATTCTGTCAAAAATTTTAAAATGAACGACCCCTACTTGCTCTGATGAAACTTCACTTTGAAGACGAGGGGCATCTCAGTTCTGTCGTTTTCAACAGGAAGTCAATGGACCCGTTTCTCTTATCAAGCCAATTTTGGATCAATATTGCAGTTTACAATGAACAAAAAATATAGCTTTTTATCTTCGATGGCTTATCTCACATGTTGCCAGCGATATTGACAGTGCTTTTTCATATCTTTAACAAGCAAAGTCTGTGCTGGATGAAACATTTGTTCAGGCTGTGAAAACTCACAGTATCAGTGAGGTGCTGCTGCGGCTGGATGTGTGAAACAATCATCTGTTTAACTTCATTTAGAGCATGACTTTCTCATGCTGCACCTGCTCTAAAATTGAACCTTAAAATAGCATTGGCTTTTCCGTTATTCCCTTTGAGGAAAATTTAATACGTTATTATTTGCACTATTCTAATGTCAATAAATGTGCTTTTGGTCAGCACAGGAGCCTTTCTGTGTTTGTGCCATGTTGCCTGCGTTGAGGCTGTGATCGGCGATCTCACCTAGTGTGTTCACAGTGACAACCTCGCTGAAGGGGCCAGTGCCAAGTTTGTTTTGGGCCAAGACACTGAACTGGTACGTCGTTTCTGGCTCCAGGCCCGGCACCACCATCCAGTCACGGCCCCCCGGCACTGCCACAGACAGCCAGTCATGTGGACCCAAGTGCTCCCTCTTCAGCCTGTCAACAAGTCAGATTGAGAGAAAAGAGATCACACCCAGCAGGAATAATGACGCCAACATTCAGTCTTAAGCAAACACTTATAATAACATGTTCAATAAGGTCGATGTGTTAAACTAGACCAGGATCTTCAATCATTTAAAAGCGTCATGCATTTTAGCTATGCGCATAGAAAGACTTCATCATTAAAGCTACGTGAGCATCATTATGTATACAACATTCATAAATCTTTGACTATTTGATGACGTAACAATTTTCACTAATGTAATTAGCCCATGCTGAACTTAGCATTGCAGTTTGCAGTTTGCTGGTTGCCCATGCCACACAATTAGCATTAACAGCCTTGGTTCAACAATGCATAAACCGTATGCATGCAAGAGCTGCCATATTTATACGCTTACATTAAATAGTATTTGCTGACAACACAACATACTTTTAGCATTGATGCATAAAAGCACCAGATTTGCCAGAACATTAAGGTTATAACAAAGGGATTATTTGAATGAGGTTGAAAACGATTAGAAAACATCTTTTGGACCATCAAACATTTTATGTTTATTTTCATTTAATATGGGACAATGCACATTAAGGAACATGAGTTTAATCCAGCATGTAATGTGCCCGAGTTAGCCATGTAGGAGGCAAATTTTCATCTGTAGTCCCATCTAATGCTGGAGCTTTTAAAATGTTTGTTAAATTAATTTGACTGTTGTTATAGGTATAATAAGAGTGTGTGTGTGTGTGTGTAATATATATATATATATATATATATATATATATATATATATATATATATATATATATATATAAAAAAAGCTATATTCAGATGTTCTGCATCCCTTTTTTGATTCCGACCTCCGATTTGAGAATTAGATAATAATCAGAATCAGATAATAGTTTGGTATGGTTGGAAATAAAAGGACACCATCTACAATTACTACTTTTGGGTAGGATAGGATCTTATGAATGTGGATAGTAATTTATCTATCACGATATGTATTAAATTGTTGTTTGTTCTTTAAAATGTTGTGGTTAGACTTAAAATGTTCTCACTAGCCTTATACCGTATTATCGTGTCATTAGCCTTAAAAACTTGCAAAGAAATGTTTAGAGTGCCCTGGTCCAATCACGTTTCTTCCATTTGAACAGCAGCAAAGCAGCAGCAGCGGGACAGAACTGGGGTCATGTTCAGTCGAGTTGTTTTGAAGTTCTCTTCCGGCACAAGTTCAATATTAAGAGATGAAAACGCACTTTCACCGGACTTCCGTGTATTTCCATCTCTATGCTTTCACAACTGCTCTGAACACAACCCTGGAAAAGACATTTTAGAAGTAACAGAGGAAGTCGAAGAAAAGCAGGAAGCAAAGCATGCTGGGATGACTCACACATGGCCATACCAGACTGAGAATGTCTGCTGGTACCCTCCGTCGTAGCCCACCGCCCAGGACACATTGGCCCAGGTGGAGAACCCGACCACACGAACATTGGAGGGGGCGTGGGGGCTTGTGCCTGCAGAGGACAAACACTGGTAAATAACTTGTGTCATATCCTATGGTGAGCAAATGTGGATAAGACTTATCTTATAGTTATTTTGCTCAAACAGAACAAAGTACAACGCAAACATATAAATAAAAAGTTTGCCAATCATAATCAAAGCATCCACAGCAGTCATTAAACTGTCAACTTAAGTCACATAATAGTCAGGTTTTTCCTTAAGCCAGATGCCATAAATGTTTTACAAGCGAATTTGTGGCTTTATTGAATCAACAAATCAAATCGCTGCTCCATAGCCGTAAGAGAGGGAAACAATAAACAGTATAGAAAGCATGAAATGTCAACATTGACACTTGAGTCTACCTATGACTTGGACGTGCGTGCTGGCAGTGATGCTCGTGGCTACGTTGGTGGCGACACACTCCCACTCTCCGTGGTCCTCCTTCGTGAGGGACTTGAACTGTAAACTGCCGCGGGGCAGAACATTGTGCTTGCTTTTACTGGGCTTCCCTACCTGTAGTCATTCAAGGACAAACACAAATGCACATGAAAAAATAATCATGTTTCAGGTTGTGAAATATGCAAACAAGTCAACAAGAGTTCACATGATTAAATGACTGATTGAATTATCAATAAAAATGCTGCTTAAGAATCACACACACTATTATGGTTAACACATTTTCTTGATGGCATCTTTTATAGACAACATTAAAATGTGATTAAAAATAAATAACAATGCACACTTTAGGCAATTAAACTTTGAGTCGTCACTTTAGAAATATAATTTACAACTGCAAATCTCCCAATGTTCCAAAACGAATAAAAGTATCTAACCTTCCTCCATGTGATGTTGGGAAAGGGGTCTCCCTCTGCCTCACAGGGGATGACGAGTTCTCTCCCTGCCTCCTGCCTGTACTCCCCTCCAGGGACCACTGAGAATTTGGGAGGGTCCTGTCCAGAGAAACAGAAATATAATAACAGTATGGTAAAATAATCTCATACCATGTGTGGGTACACCTAGCATAAATAGTAATTTAGAGAAAATAGTGCTTGTAATTCATTGCTTTTGTTCCAAAGTGAATGAAATATAGTTTTATACAGCAATAGTGTACCTTTAGCACCAGGGGAGCAGGAAGGGACCATCCCATAGTACCCAGGGCATTGTAAGGCATACAGGTGTAGGTGCCGAGTGAGTCCTCCGTCACCTCTGCCACGCGGATGCTCCCGTCCTCCATTTGGCTCCAGCCAGGGTACTGAGCATGGAGCAAAAAACATCTTTAAAAACTGATCCTATTTGTTACTCACAACTGAGACCTGACAAATGAAAGCAGGACTAAGTGAGCGGAACAAAAACGTGGCTCTGAGGCAGCTGACCTTGTCTATCCTAAGAGGGAGGCCATCTTTCTTCCACTTAACCATAGTTACAGGGGGGTTGGCATCGACGGGACAGCGGATAAAGCCAGGTAGACCAATTGCCACATAAATGACAGCTGGCATGTTCACCACTCGGGCAGGATCTGCAAACAAACTTACAATAAGACAGCGGCAAACATTTCCTAATAAGCTTTACGGATTGGTGACTTGTGATCTGGGATACAACTGACTGGAAATAAAAGACAGCATTGACAGAGACATCATTTACATTGGTACTGAATATTACGGTATTCATTATGTGCTTTTATTGTCAAGTGTCTTATGCACCACAATCCTGGTCAGATACGTCTGGTTGTGTTTTTGTCTATTCTAGTTCGTTAAAGGTTAGCTGTTGTCTGTCCATGAGATAATGATAAAAGTATTTATATCTTCTACTTTTAATATACAAAGCTGTGTAGCAAATTGTATGACATCATGCTGCAACTGCACCAGTCACTATCTCTAATCTTTAATTAATGACAACATTACTTAATGTCTTTCAGGTAAAGGTCAGCTGGTGTGTGCCTGAGGAGAACAAGTGAACTGAAAACATTTCATTTCAAAATCAGAAATGTGAAAACGCCAGAACAGCAGGAGTCCAAATGAGGTCAAGGAGGAGATCTCAGGAATGGGCAGAGGGTGATAAGGAGGGAAATTGGTATGAAAGAAGAAGGGAGGAGGGGTGATGACGAAGAGGAGCGAGGACTATCAGCAGAGCGATTGAAGAAGGACGAGCAAAAGCGTGGGAACGAGGACAGGTGAGGGAGAGATGGGGAGAGGGAAGAAGATGGTGACGTAAGGTTGAGAGAGAAGGAGAGAATGCAAGCTGGTTTGACTCTTTGAACTCAATCTCAGCACAAGACCGTCAGCTGCTCTGACAAAGGACGACAGAAAATGATCGAAGTAAAAGAAGAGGGAGGGAGGGTACTGGGACAGATGCAAAGGGAACGAGGGACAAATCAAGGGGATCAATTGACTGCAGCATTGCCAACACAACTTTGTACTACAACTCCGGCCCTAACCACCAACACCGGGAGTGCTCCACCACAACGCGCCCAGAAGAGCCCCGCCAAAAGTGCCACAGACAAGAATATCTGCCAAGTGTCTAAAAATAGCCCTCAGACAGCACTATCGCTCACGACACGCTGGTAACCCGCTGCAAGGACTGCTTTTGGGGAAGTTTTCCATTGGCTGAGCTCTGTGAGAAAAGGAATGAAAAGATGACAGACAAATCAGAGGAAGGGCACATTTTAGGATAGAAAGAATAGATTTAGAACAATATGTGGTGAGAATGAGAAGAGGACGGATGCCGGGAGCCCTCTGCAGCCTGAAGGATGGCAGCGGCCGCGCTTAAAGCAATGATGTAATCCCTACAAATGTGCTCCCCCCAACCCTCCTCTATGCCCGCCTCCTCTCATGACGGCTGTTCCACGCACAGTCTAATATGCAGCCATCGAAGAAGGCTGGAGAGCAGGGGAATGCAAAAATGTCTGTTGCCTTGACTACTGCTGGCGGAGGCTGGTGACCAGTCGACAATCTACAATCTCCTATCAGTGAGTTTGTTCCCCACTTCAAGACAGAAGCGTTTGATAAAATATCCCCCCGAAGTCATGTAATTGAGCTGTGACAGCGTGGACTGTGCAA
Source organism: Chaenogobius annularis (assembly GCA_015082035.1). Lineage (NCBI taxonomy): Eukaryota > Metazoa > Chordata > Actinopteri > Gobiiformes > Gobiidae > Chaenogobius > Chaenogobius annularis. The sequence continues at coordinate 74,481 of BJKM01000770.1, forward strand.
GTAGGCAGTAACATAAAAAGCAATTTGCGTAAATGAGAGGAGATGAATGACAATTAAAGGGCGAAGGCAAACATTTGAATAATAGAAGGGAGTCAGTGTGAAATTGAACGCTTTTGTTGGGATAATGTGTGGCAGAGAGGTTGAAAAGAGTTAGCCTACAGACAGGCAAAGTGTCCAAATCAGTTTCACAGTGCAGAGGATACTCTATGTGCATTTTACAGACCATCATAATACTTTTGAAAATACACAGGGTATAACTCTGAAACAAGCAGAAGTACTATATACAGAATGTAAACATTTAGAAGCATAAAACATACTGAAATCCTTGTGTACCTTGTATTGTGCACTATGCTTTGTTATATTTCCCAACTTATTATTATGTTCCATTTTTATTTTAGAGAAACTAGAAGATAATGGCTCTTGTTACTGGAGTCCAAACTGGAACAGTCCAAAAATGTATTGTTACCTCATTGGTCCATTATTGACCATTCAGCAATATTAATAAAAACATGTGAGTAAGATGCACTCACATTGCACTGTTAGGTAGGCAGAGGCAGTTGGTGGCCGGCCCAGGCTGTTGCTAGGTGCACAGGTGTATCTCCCAGTGTCCTCTGGCTTCACTTGGGCAATAATGAGGGAGCCGTCAATAAGAATACTGACTCTGCGCTTCAGGTCACTGTGAAAATATACAGTGAAACAGTAATCCTACATTCAGTACTGTGATACAAATAAAATATCGTTTTCTTCCAAGCAATATTATCATGCAGTAATAAACATTAATATTCAATATCTAACTTTCTTTAAATACTAGGGACAGAGTAGCATCTGTATGTTGGAGGAGATCCCAGAGATGTTCGTTTATGGTTGACTTAGCCCCACGCACAATGCCTGAAAGCATTTCAGCATAATGCTCCACACAAAAGAAGTTGGATTTGGCAAGAGTATGCTGCTCAAAAATGGGCATCAAACCAATTGGGAAATGATATGGAACACATGAAATACGTGCTCACTGTACGTCTATAGCTCTGTATGACTGTCTAACTGTCATTTGGTGGACAAAGCACTATAGGCTGCGGTTCAGATTATGAATGACTTAAGAACCTTTGCCTTTGGCATTGGGTCAGTCCAGGTCAAGCCACATTTGATTGGCAGGCTGCAATACAAATGAGAGCATTAGTGATTTTGCGCAGATCTGGGGTATTGCTGAATCACCTTTACAGATAATACATTCAGAATAAATGAATCTGCTCCAAAAAATATGCATATTTTGGGGCTCCTTTTGACAGACAGTGGAACAGGACATAATGAGAATCTGGCACAGAGGAAAGCACACAAGAGATACTGAGAATAGATCGTGAGGGTGAAATGGTGGACAATAATGAACCCGATCATAACTTTACTTCTTGAAGAAGACGTTGTCCTCTTCCCAGAACCAGGTATAGGTCAAGTTGCGGGGGTAAGCCTCAGCCTGGCACGTGAAGAAGGCATCCTGCGAGATGTTCACTGTGATGTTCTCTGGAGGGGATATGATGAACGGAGGGCCTAGCGGAGATGCACAACTAGGTCAACACAGTATAGATAGACATATTATACAAAAAGATCAAGGCAGATGAATCATTGATATCACTACTATACTATAGCATGTACATTGTCTTTTTACTTTTTAACTACATTAGAAGAACCGTATGCAACCTGTGCTCTTAATGAAGCTAACTCTGGGAGGGAAAGGATAGAGACTATTCTCTTTCTAACGACTGCAGGAATCAATGGAAAAAAAACACTTTGGGCACATATACGAGGTACCAATAGCACTGTAAGAAGGTTAAAAGCTCTGAAAAGTTGATTTTGCATGATATAAGACCTTTAAATCTTTCACTATTTTCCAGCTTCAAACTGAGCCTCTACATAACTCATGCATACAGTACACACATATCAGTTCACATTATGGGAGTGTGGTTTGAGAGGAGCCATGAAGAACAACACTGACTCCCCCCACCATTCTCTCCCACCATGCCACAGTAGCCACAGTAGTCATTCACATTGGCACAAACGATCGAGACCCTCAAAAATGACGTCCTAATCGCTTATCAACACAATCCACAAGTCAGACAAGCAGTGTGTAGTTTAAGAACCATTCCAACCATCGCGTTAGTAGGCATCAAATTCAGCCGCTCAAGACTTCTTACTCTTAATCCTACCGCACAACTCATCATATCCTTTACGTGGACAATTTCCTTTTATTCTTTAAGATAACTTTTTTAAAAAGGGCCACTTACACCTGAAGTTTTCTGGATCTCGCTTTTCTCTCACATAACATCAACCTCACTATGGTAAATATCAGCAGAGACCAGGCCTATACATAAAACCTCACAAGAGTCAACTATTAACACCAACAAGTCTTTCATTGCTCACAACCTGATTTTGGACCACAACATTTTAACTGAAGCAGTCTTTTTAAAAATGAATTTTCAGAGTTTTTATTAAATGTTAACAATTCTTACAATTTGATCATCTTAACCTGTGATTTTTATTTGCACATTGATAACCTCTTAGACCCCGTTTTAAACATCTTAGCTACATGTATTTTACTTCATCATGTCACAACACCAACTCACAACACAGGATCACAGCCTGGATCTGGTCTTCATCTATGGTCTGTCCACTGGCGTGTCCTCTGTTGTCAACTTGGCTGCCTCTGACCCCTACTGTGTGCTATTTAATTAAACTGGTTTTAATGAGCGGGAGACCTCTGTGAGAACTGTGAGGAAGCGTCATCTGACCCCTGAAGTGGCTGCAAATGTAATGGTTTAGATGAATACCCTCCAATTCTTTTACCAGCCCCGTGATTTTAACGATAGACTTCAGCTCGCACTTGATTCAGTTGCTCCACTCAAATAAAACCTAGAACCCCCCGGAGAAACGAGGTAGTCAGACAACTGAAAAGAATTTGCAGAAAAGCAGAAAGAAAATGGGGGAATGTATAAAAAATGCTTTATAGATAAAGATTGATATATTTTTTGCCAGGCGAGAAAATGTGTTGTCCTACATTTAGAGATCCTGCACTCTCCGCAGACATTCGATCGAGTGGCTCGAGATGTTTGTCTCCTGCTCTGTGCTCCAGCTAAGTCAGCCTGCTCCCTGTCACCCCTACCTGCAACATTTACTTTTGTAAAATAAACTGTTAAATCTGCCTCAGTCTCTTGACTCTGCTTTGGGGTTCAACCTGTAAACCATTACAATTTGGTTATTATGTCCAATGTTTTTGTAATTACCGTATATATAAATCAGCTTTACAAATGCAAAAATTTTTTTTTACATATTATATTTTGATATGACCTTGTTTACATCCAGGGACACAGACACAGTCATTTTTATACAGTACATTTTAAAATCAAAATGTTACATAAAGTTAAAAATGCTATACCTGATTTTGCACCGTGAGTAAAGAAAATGTTTGCCACTTCTCCCCTTCTCTCACTCTGATGTTGAAAAATAACAAAAAACTATCTGGGATAGTCACAGACAGGTACTCCCCATCCAAATACGTGCCTGATTGGAAAAAAAAGTGTCCCTGTTGGCACTGGCAGTTGCTTCTATATGGTTATCACTCAACACATTTTAGAATGTACAAGTGATATTTCAGTATCTGCTTTATTCTTTAGCTGTTTTTACATTACACCTCATCATGTTGAAAATACGTCAGGTACAGGACCTTGAATTATTTAGTTTTGATCACATTAATTCGGTCTTTGTTCTTAATAATGTGAATGTGTAAGCCCCAGTGTGAAGTAATTTTCCTTGGATCAATAAATAAGAAAAGTTTGTTTAGGTACAAATAGGTAAATGCATAAAGTAAATATTCATTTTGTTCTAGGGATTTGATTTGAGCATAGCCATAATAACTGATCCGTAAGCAAGTAAAGTATTTCCATGAGCCAAGACCTTCGCAGTACAAGCCGGACTGGCCCGTGCTGAGGCTGTTTGTTGCTCTTTGAGTGGGAGAGGATGTGTGCCCATCCCTGTGTGAGAGTGCCAAACCGCCTTTTTGGGTCCCAGCTGAGTGCCGGAGATTTGTTGGCACACTAGTCTCTTAACTGATCTGCTGCTCAGAGGCTTTCCAAGAGGGCCCCTATTAATCTGTCTGTGCTGTAAATTATACAGGCCGGGTCAAGCATCTCCTCTGGCCCAGCTGAGGCAAAATGTGAGCAAATACTACGGAAAAACAGGCAAAACTCACAAGCCAGGAAAGATGTTTTCGAGGGGGATGAAAGCGTATGCTAACGTTTTTAGCAAAGACAAGAGGATTAAATGTCTGCTCTTCACAAAATCAGACTTAAGTGGCACCTCAAAGGATCAGATGGCTTTAAAAAAAAAAAAACTTTCATCAAGAAATTGTGCCTTTCCAGAAATCTGTGGAGTGGAAACACAGTTGGAAGTTTGATTTGGTATTTTCCGAGTTTAGATAAGGTCACGACCACTCAGCTGTGCGATGTGTGGGGACTGCGCTCTTTAAATTAGATGACCTGGAATGCAATGTTTTGGAGCTTTATCATTTATCCTCTTTGGTGAAGCGTGACAAATCGGAGGCAGGCGAACAGACAGACATTTGAGAGTGTTTACTTTCCATTTCAACCATTGACTTCGAGCGGGGATGGGTGTATGATTTGGCACATCATACATAACCATTCATTCATTAATTTGCTTAATAAGACTTGCTTTTGTAGTAAAGGGAAAGCACAGCCCTGTTTTGGATGGATTTCTGCGGTTACAAATACTGACATTTATTTAAAGCAAGAGCCCAAGACATTTACTCCTCAGTGAGTTTGGGTTAATATTTAACAGCAAAAATGCTTAAACGCAATTGTTCTGCACCATCAAGCTTTGGATGTTAAACACCGTAGCTGGTTGCCCCTGACTAATTTCAGCACTCTCCCGCCATGCCGCTAAACATAGTGCTGCATCATACACTATTTGAGTTGTGCTTAGCCGTGTTTGCACAAGGATACCAGCGCTCCGGGCTGATCTAACACAGGCTGAAACTATTTTACACTGCAATGAAAACCCATGAGATGTAGCTTATCCTAAATATGAGCAATTTCATAAAACAGCAACACAGTCTGTGCAGAGGTTGGGATTTTGCTTTATGTCCTTGGTTTGGCTCCTTGCTATTCTAAAAAAATGTCATACATTTGTTTTTATGAAAACAATGCATTTTCGTCTCCTTGGCAATAGCAGCTCCTCTCACACGAAAGCAAGTGATTTATAACTATGAAACTGCATGTACTCTTACCACACCAAGAAGTCTTATAAATGTCTGGAAAATCCTTGTTAACTCCAACAATACAGCAGAAAAAAAGCTCTTTGTGTCTGATGTAGGGATGGATACATATTTGTTGTAAGGTTGTAGTCAACTAAAGACATTCTTGGTCAAATAAAGCCCTGCTCTGTGCATCGATTAGTCGAATTAGGCCCAATTCTACCTCTTAGCCCTTCATCTAACCCAAAGGCCTGTGCACCCCTTCAAAATAAGCAAATTCAGATGCACACTTCAGACCAAGTAGTAGGAGTTTCAGTAAAACACAGAAATACTCTGGCAAAATAAACTCACAGAAGTAACTAATAAGAACTTTAATTACATTTTATTCGCTTTGTGTCACAGCAATCAGCTGAAAGCGAAATAATTGTACTGTATGTTTAGAATTCATAGGTGACTCATAGTCATCCAGCTGCATTCATCACAGTGCACACTTCAGTCTTAAATCCTCATGTTCTGTTGCTGTGGACTTTACTAACAGCACGGGTCATTTGTGACCTGAGCCCCAGTGCAAGCAAGAGATCAGCATGGGCTCAGAATCTCTCTCTCCCCGCTATGTTACCGGGGTCTACAGCGGTGCAAGAGGCAGCAATCCGACCCAGCACAGAGGAGATGTAATGATGAAGCAGAGATGGCGCTAGAACAATTTATATCTTTTTACTCAGCACTTTTAACTAAATAAAAGCGTCCTGTGGTTTACAGCATCAGTCTGTCGAAGTTCACAAGCATTGTCTGAAGAAATCTCAAGAAAACTAACCTAACTACACGTGATATATTGGTCCCATCAGATATATCACTCATCCCTGGTCTAAACCATAATTACAGAACAGGAATGGGTCAGAAAGTAAATATTATACTAGAAAAATATCTATATATGTGGCATAATTCACAATGATATTTGGTTTAACTTGATAATGAAAATGCTAAACCCAATAACCAGAGGGCTCCAGACCCACTGTGGAGGTGAATGGGTCCAGGCTTGTTCATGCTACCTTGTACTAGCAGCCGTGTGGTGTGAATGACCTCTCCCTGTGGGCTGAAGGCTCGACACGTGTAGGCCCCGCGATCCTCCCGGGTGATGGATAGCACCGTCAAACTCCCATCAGACACCTGTACACAACACAGATGAAGATCTTTAAGTTAGGGCTGTAGTTAACCATTATTTTAGCAGACGATTATTTCTAGGGCTTGACCAATGTATCGTTTGGCTGATAGTATTTTACCTGGGCCTGTTAGACCCCATTTTACAGCTTAGACTCTCTAGAATACCACAATTCTTTCCAAATTACTGACAGATTAATGCCCCAATATTTGGCGTAGCATTTCTCTGTGCAGTAGTTTGGTATTGTGTCTGAGATGCCGTAGTGCAGCTGAATGCCGCTCCAGAGTGATGCTCCTGTTTGTGTCGCTCTGAACATTCATGGCTCAGAATGAGGCAGCGCTGGATTTACATACTCTGAACAGCTCGAAACTCAAGAGTAAAAGTTAACTCCAGCACAGATCACAAAAGTGATAACAAAGGACTTATTTTGAGCAAAGTGTCAGTGTGGAGAAGAGAGCAGATTGTTGCCATAGACGGAGCACACACTGCTGTCAACAACATGCTGAATTATATAATATGGACAATCATCTGGAGTCAGGATTAGAAGAAATCTTATTTGCGAAGATTAGGATCTGAGGTGGCCTGTCTGTATGGTGAGTGTTGCAAATGTGTGCTTTGTTTCTTTGGTTCACTTTAGTTAGCACTTAGCAGAGGAAGTGCTACCACAACATTGTAAACATTACTTCTGTTCTCTCATTGGCTTCTGTAAAGTGATTATGGCGGTGTCCGTGTTTGCGCGACTGACATTGTCATGTAACTGAGTCGTGAAAAGAGGCATCATGGTCAGAATTTAATTACAGCGACGCACACGCATTAACTTTAAATCCCATCAATAGTGGAAGTCTTTCAAAAACAATGTTGTGCAAACAAACATTCACCCTTTAAAATTCACTGTTAAAAGGCAGAACAGTAAATGTCACCTAATTAAACCCAATTTATAACTAATAGAACCTGACACGCTTTTCATATTCAGCTGTCTATAAACTTTTTATATATTATATACTTTTTAATATATCTGCAGTTATATCGGCTATCGTTCAAATCTCCTTTTATATCGGTATCATATCGGCCCCCAAGAATCCATATTGGTTATTGATTGCGCCTTGGATATTTTTTTCCAGTAGTCAATTAGTTACAATTATTCTGATCGAATATTGCAGCCCTACTTTAAATGAATCCTTTACACATTCACTTACAAAACAAAAAGTTGTTTTAAAGAGTGAGTTACAAAACTATTCTCAGCATAATAACTACACCCTCAATGATATCTAGAGTCTAGCAGACCGAAATTAGTTTGTAATATAAATAAAATTGAGCATTTTTGGTCTTAAAACAGGCTTTTAGTAGGCCATTATATTTTGATGACTACATTTCAAATACTGCAAAGCTTTCAGACATTAGACACGAACGAATTGATTCCCCAAATGTCAAATATTCTAACAAAACATATTGAGTGCAGACATTATCATAGCCCTGTGTTGAAAGCTATTTGTGTTCTCATCTTGCATGTTTTACAGTCACTAATTTCAACTGTGTCTCTTTTTACATGAGGTTTCTGAAATGCCAGCAAATTCTGATGTGTAACTCTTTTATGAACAAAGCTCCGTTCATTTGAATAATTGATTTAATGTGGGGGAGTCACTTCCATTCCACAGTGCAGCACCACCACTTGCTGCACAGCGGAACTAAAAAAGACAAAATGCAAAAGGACATTTGAAGACAATAGAACATAGCATGTTTTAATATGTTGTTTAATTGAAATAATCTGCTAAAAAACATTTGGAGATCAGCATATTGTAAACTATTCAAGTGTTAAATTAAAAGGTGCATTTTGAAATATTTCTAGTGCCGGGTAATGCTTGTTTCCACGGAGAATGAGAATGTTCCACAGTATTTAAATAAACTTGTCCATTTTGCATTTATTAAATTTATTAGCTGTTTGTATTACTCAAGAACCTGCAATCTTACTATCTATTACTGGTAATAGAAAACATTCTGGGCAAAGTATTTTGGGCAAATTAGTTTTACTTTTAACTAAAACATAGTTGGTGTTATGGAAAGTGAACTATAAAAAGCAGACTGAATTCGGTCCTGTTATTCATACTTTCTAGCTTAGAGAGTTGCTTGTTGTCAACATTACCTTGTACTTGGCACTGCTGAACATGAGGTTGCCTTCACGCAGCCAGCTGACAGAGGGTTTGGGATTTCCGAAGGCTGTGCAGGTCAACGTGATGCTGCCCGCTTCCTTGGCTTCGACATACTGAGGAGGAGTCTCTGTGAAAGTGGGGGGAGCTGGGGAGGGGAGACAAAACAGATTTACAACAATTTAAAAGGCAATTTAAATCCTCACATGTGATTCCATCTAATTGGACATAACAGGGTCACATGTGGCTCCAGTGTACCTTTAATTTGTCTGCGGTGTATACAAATTATAGAATATATAACTATAATACCTATAACACTATATTCCTATATAACACTTCAGGAAGAGAAGCCGCAAAAGAGCACAGGCTGAAGATCTAACCTTAATAGTTATAAGATATGTGCCAACACAGCACATCTGTCACACAGAGTAATAGAGCTGATATTTTCCATACACAAGTAGCCACCTTTTTAAATAAATTGGGCTTGTCTATTGTCTTTTTCAAGGACAAAGAAGTTGCCCTTTCTTTATCTAAAGTAAGACAAAGTAACATTTGACAGGTTCATCTTAGGTTTGGAGTAAGGGAAAGGACAAAACACATGTTACGAATTCCCTTCTAAATTATGAAAACAAAAAAACAAAACAAATTGTAACATCTTTCTCAAACTGATGATGAGTGACCAACATAGCAAATTTGATCCAACCAACCATTGACACAGATTGATTTAATAAAGCCAGTACTGATATTCTCCATCTAATCACCTTATAATAGAGGCTGATCTGCTTACATGTGTAATCCAAACATGGCATGGCATGTGTAGAATTTACTGGGACAAAGTCATTATTCTTTGCCAGCTGAGCAAGAATAAAAGTGTATTTCCCCAGAGGAATCAAAACAATTGAAGTCTGGTCTGTAACTCAGAGACAAAATTTGCAAGTGCAAATATTATGTATTATTGTATTTTTATTGGCCTTTAAACATGCTCTTGAGTACCTTCAGGTTGGCATCTCATGTTTTTGAACCCAAAAATAAATACATTTGGATCTCAGCTGTTTCCACTGGGATTAATTGATTAACCTGCAAAAGGAATTAGAAATAGTTTAAACTCAATTTAAAAGCATTTCAAACTGGCCTCTCACTTCCGGGTCCCAGCGCGCAGTTGTACTGATTATGATTAGACAGGAGAAATTCACTGAACAAGTCCAGCGATGATTTATGGACTTAAAAAACAGCAGAGAAGAGTTTCAGAGCCACGTCGCAGATCGAGTAAACATCAGTTATTGAGGAGATTCAGAACGGAGTGTTTTTAACGCTCGGAGAGAGAGGACTTTCTAACCAGGATTCGTCAAACTAGTGTGAATGAAGCTTAATGCTATGTTTTTGACAAGGGAACAATGTTATGTCAGTAAACTACCTATTGGAATAGAGAAAAAACCCACACACAGACTTACAATGCTGCTTATGCTTACACACAGACAATTTTACACCTTAAGCTACAGCGACACGTAACTAAGGCAAAGCTGCATCCGCTTGAATATTTTGTGAAGAAGGTAAGCTTCTCATGAGTCATGCCTAACTGTATTCTGTCTTGCACAAACAGCAGGTGATAAGTGCGCTTCATAAATCTTCTACAGCAGTGATTATCATAGTGAGGTCAGAAAAGCACTGACCTATATTCTGAGCTGTGGAATACAATACGAAACAGGCAATACAATTATACTGCAAAATGTCTTCCACAGCAGGACGCTGCAATCAGAGAATACAAGACAGTAAATCTTTAGTCAAACTGAAGTCTTTGTCCTCCTCACAAAATGCAAATACTAAAGCCCAGTAACATGAGTTGTAGTCACTGGTAGCGCATGAACACTGGAGGGAGCAAGAAATGTGTTAAAGGCAATGCAATAAAGGGGAGAAGAGAGTGAGAAGAGGCTGATGTGGAGCCACTGCAGAATTCTGCTGCAGTAAAAAGGCATGGCTATTTTTAAGAGGGGCAATGCAAGTGTAACCCTTAGAGATATATAAACCTTGCAACTTCACCCCACAGTGCTGGTGTGTGAGAAAGAGAGGAAGGATTCTCCGTGCCTATAGCAATGACAACTGGCAACTTCGATGTGTGAGGGATGCACATCATTTACTTTATAATCCTGCCCTAGCCTACTCTGGACGCATGTTTGGAAGTCATCTGAGGGCAAAGCGAGTTCACAGGAATGTATCAGAGGTGAAAATTGGCAAAGGTGAGGTCTGAGCGTGATATAGCACTCTCCGAATACAATCTATATGCATCTCAGTTTGGATCTATATGCATGGCTTCCTGCCTTAATGTCAACAGGCTGACAGCTAAAGTGCTTAGAGTAATCACTGACAAGCGCTGATGTTTGACAATGATAGGGAGAGGTGGGATGCAAATGGGTGGCTATAAATAGACACACTTCTTATTATCAAGCTGCTGTGCTGTATTCTTTTAAAACATATAAGCCATATTGATGGAAGGGTAATGAGAAGACGTTTTGTCTAACTGGCAGACATTCATAGACCAGTCAGTGACTCATTAATTGAAATAACTCAAAGCTAAAAGCTGAGGTATGTATCATAAAGCTGTTTGTGTCGGAGAGTGGGTGAGTTTCAATGACATTTACAGTTTACTGAACAATAAAAGCGTGTGAATTTTATCACAACACTGACTCACTTTATATGGTGTATCATGTATTGTACAGTGTAGCAGTATTACTCAGCCAACAATTTACTAGTAATGATCAATGATGCTTATCCTATATTAACTGGTACGTGTATGCGTTTCATTTCTCAATTTTAAACAACTAAAATGACTGAGGATGATCCCTATGTAACTAGTGCGTTCTGTTTCCTGCTTGTGTCCATGGAGATGTGCTTTGCCTAGAATGTTCCGCAGGATGGCATTTGACTTCTATCATACATTTATTCAATCTTTAAGAACCAAGGAAGTTATGTGGGCCCAGAAGAGAGAAGCCGGAGGAAACCTACACAGAAGATGCAAACTTCAAATAAAGCATGCAGTCTTAGGCCGGCTGCACACTAGAAGATTTTAGGTTAAAGCGAAGGAGCATTTGATCCCGACCCACCTCAAGGTTCTTCTTCACATTGAGCTATTCGGCCTGACCAAGCCCACAGATGGAGAAATGTTTAATGCCATAAAAAGTGGAACAATACATTCAAAGCAATAACATTTCACACAAACATGACACTGGCCTGTGGTGGACCCTCCACCAGTTCCATAGTGCACCTTTGATAAATGTTCTAACCTTGTGGAAAACAATGGAAGCTCAACTTAACAGAATGAGAAATGCAGCCATAATATTTGACAAGCAACATAGATGTATGAGGTACAAATATTCTGTAGCTCCACAGGCCAGACATACTACAGTTCTACACTGGCAATGCGTGCAGGGCCAGAATAAGGATTTTAAGGCCCTAGGCTAATAGATTTTGAGGCCCCTATTGGTGATTTTAAAACAAATTACAAGCCAAACTAAACATATGTTTTTAATAAAACCACAAGATGCTCTATGTAAACCAAAAATCTACAATGTAAAAGGATCAACAAAGTGAGGGGGGTCTGGTGTGGCTCCTCCCTGAAAAATGTCATAATTATTCCTTGTATTGTAGGGCATTTAGGTCCATGATATTTTACACTATTTTACACACAATCAGTGCGGGCTGATGTGACATGGGAACACTGACTTGCGGCTAAACTTTCAATACCTTTGAGGATGTAGCCATCTAAATGACCCCAGCACTTCTTGAGGCTGTCTGCCGCCCAGGGCCTATGTAGCCTACTCGATGAACAGCTTTTTGAACGTAGTCCTGGCTCTCTCCATGTAGAATGAATACACATACACAGAGTGAGTACACATTTAGGAATTGTAATTTAAGGTCTATTTGTAAAAGGCTACCACAAAGCACTGGGGTCCCTGCAAACAATATATCAACCGCTTTATTCATGTACATATCTCTATAGTAGACTTGAGCACACAAGCTATGTGGTTGCTGTTTATATTGACAAGACCAAACATTATCGAACATGCAGTAATATTGTTTATGTATTATGCTGAGGCAAATGTTGCAAAGTAATTTATTTGTAGACATAAACGTCATCCACTGCTGTGTGTCACCTTCATTTCTCACAAGAAAAACATTATCATCTTAGTGCAGTAACCTGACAGAGGTTTGCAGACGCAGCAGATCAGTTAGCTGTGTCCTGTTCTACACTGCTTCCTGTCCACAATCTTCATTCTGAACCAGGCCTAAAGCAGTGACAGTCCCGAAGGCAGCAGCAGAAGTCTAAGCCTGCAACACTTCAGGGAGAGGAGAGAAGTCACACAGAAGAGCAGATCTGATGAAACACTAATGTGCTGTGACCACAAGGAGGGTGGGACTGAATTTTGATGGACAAAAGATTGATAGGCAGAGTCCCCAATCAGAGAAATGGGCATAGATTTAACATTGTATTTTAGGCACACACAAAAAACAGACATGTTATCATAACCATTTACATTGATTTACATTTAATTTGTTAGTGTATAAGAAAAGAAGAAAAAAAGATCAAAAGTATTTACATGATACAAAAATTGCATTGGCGCATTTAAAAATCTACCAACTATTGTCAACTAATAGGCAATATGATGCAGTTTTTATGCTGCATTATGTCAATCAGCTTCTTTTACAACACGTTGCATAATGATAAGGGTGTTTTCCTGGAAAAATAGAAGTCAGGCACATAGCCTTTACCTGTATAGAGTGTCTTACCGTTGACAGTCAGATGCACCCAGCTGCCATTGTGGAAGGTGTCGTACTGCTGCTCCAACATGAGCACCTTACACTCGTACCAGCCCTGGTCGTCTGAGCGCACGTTCTCTATCCGCAGGGATGACTTTCCGTGCAGACTGGCCCTGCCTGAGGGAAGGACAAGGAGAGGATGTCAGCCAGAGGGGACATGTGGAGGTGAGAGCGACCAGTGCGTTGACTTTAAAAAGGCACATGGAGGAAAATAACAAAGAGAATTCTACACTTAGTTCTGGTAAAGAGTTCAGAGAGTACACTATGGTGAGCTTGTGTGGGAGTAAAATCACATCCACACAAGCTGCAACAAAGCAACTGCAGCTACATCAAAGGAGCATACACATTTGAGTGTCAGGCCTAGCTGCTATTGGGACATCCTGATCTCCATGGGTGACTTCTATTTCGGAGATGCACTGAGGCAAGGACAGGTCAGTGCTTTCATTGAGGACTGAGAAGGGTCCAACTTGACAAGGAGGGGCCCTCTGGGTGACACAGCAGTCACTACCAATCTTCAGTGATATTGGCTATGGACTCTGGGAGCAGTGGAATCAAGAAGAGCTGCATTTGACTTTTGCAGATCCAAAGCCCAAAGAGGAGATTGATGTGGTGCTCAGGGCAATCTGGCAACTGGATCATAACAGATGGTGACGTGCAATAAGGTCTAAACAAAAGGCTTTCAGGGAACACACACCGGCTCAATACATCAGCATTATCAAAGCCCGGCGATCCCTCATTAATCCTCTCACTGCTATATCCCACTCACTTTGGGATATTTCTTCGTATTTTGTTTTTTCCTGCAGAACTCACACTTGCTTAGAAGGAAACTGTGACTATAGTATTGAATTATAATTTGTATTGTTCATAACTGCCTTGATATTGATTGGATTTTCATTGAAAAAGTGAAAACAGGAATCACACATCCTTACACATTAAATGGAATTTCCGGACATGAAGAATTAATTTGCAAAAACAGAAGTGCCATTTGAAAAAAAAAATTAGGAAGGCTTACAATTTAATCTTAATCAAAAGTTGAATCTATGTTAGTGCAAGCCATCTGTATTATCCATATTACTATTATAGTATTATTCCATCTATTCTTGAGCAACTCCCCTCAACTATACTATTATTAATAAATAAATCAAAACATTATTGTTAATTATGATTATTAATAATATGTGTAGACATTTTTAAAACATTTTTTGCAAATTAATTATTTTAAATGTGTGATTAAAAAGTAGAAAGTTATTTATGGCTCTATACAGAAATTAATTAAACTTGACAAATGTGTTTCTTTAAGTGCAGAAGTGCCCTTGAGCTAAAGAAAATGTTGTGTCCTTTTCTGACCTTTGCGCTTTGCATATTTATTAGTCACTTCCCCTCCCTTTTGCTTTGTATCCTGTCAGTCACCAAGAGGACATAAGATGGCATCAAAATAGGTGACTCATTACTAAACTTTACAAAAATGGGGTGTCTAAAACAAGCTTTAAATCAAGAAAAGAAAACATTTTATTTATTTACAGCAATATTTAAAATTAAAGCAAATAACTTGTCTGTGATAAACAAACACATTTTGTAACATGTATCTTATCTTACAATGCCACCAAAATCCAGTACTACTCACTTGACCAGAGGGTGCCTAGGCCTACATACAGTATAAATCAGAAAAAGAGTGAAAATATAGGCCACGTGTGAACTCAACATGTCACAAGTCTCCCTTATGAACTCTCTATTAGAACCGCCCATCTATAGGCCAATTTGTTCCTTCAAATCCTCCGTGGAGAAGCAGGGATATGATATTCTGGTGTGATTAAGGCCAACTGGAGATGAGGTGCAGGTAAGAACTCTGCTCACTTAAGCAAGGTCATAGGAGGGCCATGGTGACATTTTAAAAAGGAGCATCTGCATTATCTCTGCGGCTACATTTTGAATATCTCCCCTCTCTGTTCTAATATGTTAACTATATTAACTGCTGCAATAAAGCGGTATAAATCGTACATTAAAAGGTGCACTACATGACATCTGCTCTGTTCATAGAGATGTTATTGCTTCGCCTGGAATGGAATGTGTGTCACTATATAGATATGTCTCCTATTGAGCATCACAAACCCCATAGTGTATTATAAATTATGTGTCCCATGTTGTATTGTTTTCTACAGTCAATATGAATGTTTTTATGCATGTTCTTTGACTTGCTGCCAGGTGGTCTGAGGTTTTTGGGCAAGGAGAATTTGAGTTTGGATGTTTAACGTACTGGTCCGAGTGCAGATGGCTCCACTGATGGTGCTTTCTTAACTTGATCATCTGTATTCAGCCGCATATTCAGCTGCACTTTTCCTCATGTATTTCAGTGTGAATGTTGGTGTGTGGGTTGTTTGGGTCAGGCAGTTGTGGGGATAGGGTGGTTGGGCAGAGGGAATGTGGGACTGTTTTTAATGGACTTTTAAGCACTTTGTGTTACATTTTAGAAAGTTTGATTGATTGATTGATTGAGACAATTGGCAAAACATAACAGAATAAATTACATATTTACCCTGTAGAGAAGATGGAAGTAAATGTGCTTAGTGTTCTATCAAACTCACTGTTAGGGTCTAAGGCAAGTACAAATGAACTTGGTTGCTAGCCAGCTGTGTGGTGAATTACAGCTCCACAATGAAGCTGCAGCAGACATAATTTCCTCATAACAACACAATCACTCAGAGTCCAATGCTTTTTCACACAGGTCACATATACTCACACACTTCAAACATGCTCAAGTAATAGACTTTAAAACGTAAATTGTTGTGTGGACGGACTGTTGAATAATTAGCTGTAGTTCACCAACAGAAAGTATCTTGAAGAATTATTTGTGTAATGTTTAAAAATTGAATAATAGACATCCGCTCAGATGTGACGTTTTGAATGAGAAAATGACAGTTGATAGACAGATGGGTGCATTTAGCAGAGGATTGACCGAGCCATCAAACTAAACTTAACTATTCGGGCTTAGTTGGAACCTTAATGTCAGGTCTACCTCACGCTAAATAATTTAAAACTCTACACTATCATAACCTCAATTACAAAGTAAGATGTATTAGTAATGCTAATTTGGCCAATTCCAGCAAGAAGCCTTAGGGCAGCATTTAGCCCTGAGTCATAGTTTTGACTAGGGCTGTGCAATTGGAATCGAATAGAAATTCAGTCATTTCTACTGGTCAATGATACGCCTGGGTCTTTTTAATTGAGAGGTTCACAGCCAATGACTAAGGCAATGATTCAAAGCCTGCATTGATTATGTGAGAAATTTATATTGTAACAAATTTTAGTTGTATTCAATAAGATAAATCAAAAAATGTCTCTGATCAATATAAGGATGTTTTTTTTTTTTTTTTTTCAATACCGTCCAGCCTTGTTTGGACACGACTTGTCTAGAGGCTTGCTTCCACTAAGACATTTGTACAATATATATTCTACATTGCTCAGATGTGGACTCTAACTGAAATACTATATACTAATAATATAGTTAGGCGGTAAATGTTGTTATATCTTAAGTCTCTTATATTATGTAATGGTAAAAAAAAATAAAAAATTAAATGGACGATGATGATGGAGAGAAAGTCTAATGTACCTTAATCTTGTGCTAGGGTTGAACAATTTTGCCAAAAGTCATAATTTTTTTTCAAGGAAGGAATATTGCAATTTGATTGATGAACCACACAGAGATAAGTGAAGCACAAACACATGGAGAACTTGGGAGGTGCAAAGCGTAAAACAATGAAGCTGTAGACTGCAGACATATGATTATGCAGGACACACATAATCACATTTTGTAATATTGCACTGTAATCGCAATTACAATTAATCATTCAGCCCTATCTTGTGCATTTTACAAAACATAATTTGTAATTTGGGAATTATGTTTGAAATGCCAGGTCAAATCAGTTTAGGTCAGAAGTAACTACAGAATCTAGTTGTATTGTTGTATCAGAGCCAGTGTAACGACTGAGACACAGGTACAGGGGCCACTCCAATCTTGTTCTCGGCAGTGAAGCTAATCTCTGACTCCTCTACCAAGCTTCGTTACAACTTCCAGCCACATTTTGTCACTGTCAAGATACGATCTGAGCGCACTTCTTTTCTTTAAAAGACAGGCTTTTGTCCAAAAGCCAGATATTTAACTTTTTATCCGTTCAAACTTTGTCAAAACATAACTCATTCATGTTTGTTATCTTCAGGAAATGTCAAAATGGTTCTCGTATAATTTCTTCCTTGCAGCTCAGAGATCCTCTCAGAACTAGGCGGTCAGACTAGTTCAATAAGATGCCATATTCTATACTCCCTTTATTCTCCCCCCCCTAAAGTTTTCTCATGAATGCAATTGGGCTCTTCCTGCCTTGGTATAGCTGGATATTCATCTATAGCTCATTAGACTCAGTAGAAAGAGCTGCTTTCTTCGACGTCTTTCACTCAAACAATGAAATGTTTCAGTGCACGGCCTTGGAAATTGTCAATTGAATTATCAAAGTTCCATATCACCCTAATCTTGCACAATGTAGTCCTATATGTATTACAGTAGTCCCGCAAAAACGTTTGACCTCACAGAACAAAGACACCACTTGTAGAACAGATGCAGCATGGAATATGTCTGTCCCTCCATTTTCTTCCACTTATCCAGAGGCAATAGTCTAAGCAAGCCAAGATTTCCCTTTCCTCTAGCACCTGGCCCCAGGTGTTCCCAGGCCAATTGAGACAGTCCTGCGTCTTCCCTAGGTCTCCTCACGATAGGACGTGCCCGGAACACCTCCCCAGGGAGGCGTCCAGGAGGCATCTGGAACAGATGCCCAAGCCACATTAGCTGGCTCCTCTCAACGTAGAGGAGCAGCAGCTCTACTCGAAGCTCCTTCCGTGTTACTGAGCTCCTCACCCCACAGTAAATGGTAAATGGTGACATTTATATAGCGCTTTTCTACCAAGGCACTTAAAGTGCTTTACATCAAGGAACCACTCACCCACTGGGCTCAGATTTGGAGGTGCTGATTCACATCCCAGCCGCTTCACACTTGGCTGCAAACCATCCCAGTGCATGTTACAGGTCCTGGATTGATGGCGCCATCAGGACAACAATGACGTGGGGATTTGTAAATTTATAAATATATCTAAATACATAAATATATCTAAATACTTAGATATAGATAGATTATAGGCCTTCACACTTTTCCATTCTGTAAATTCCTTGTTTTATTTAGATTATTTCTTAGACTAAAATGTCTCTCTGTACCTCTCCAGTCTGTGTGTCATCATCATGTTGCTCTGTCACTGTCGCTGCTGCTGTTACAGCAGCTCTTTCTCATTGTCATTTCTGGGTCTTTTAAATCAGAATAATGACTGGATTAAAGGTTACAGTCTATTATATTAGAATACAGCAGTCACCGTGGCTTTAGTATTTTACGGTTACTAACTGAAAATAATGTCTACATTTGGACAACTCACAAAATGTCAGAAGCCCTTTATGATGAATATACAAGCAAGGCCAATTACGTCGCCCGGATTGGCGTTACCGGGGCCCCACCCTGGAGCCAGGCCTGGGGTGGGTCTCCCCCCACGGAGCGATGTGGGGTCGTCCTCCTGTGGACCCACTACTTGCAGCGCAGAGCGATCTGAGCTTGTGTGGGAGATCGAGCAGCACAAACTAGACATAGTCTACCTCCACGCGCAGTTTGCGCTCTAGAACCCATCTCCTCGAGAGGGGCTGGACTCTCCACTTCTTTGGCACTTCTTTGGGGAAGCGGCAGGTGTGGGCTTATTTATATATGAGAGGGTCACGTCCCTATGCCTTCTTCTTCTTGGGAGTCCCTGAGAGGGGTACCTCTTCTTTATTCTTCTGTTGTATTTAATGGCGGTTGGCAACCAACAGAAAAGGTGCATTTACCGCCACCTTCCGGCTTGAGTGTGGACAGGAGATCAAACATAATACTAATACTAATACTAATAAAAGGTAGAATGTGTTTCACGCTATACCGTGAGAGAAAAGAGAGAGAGTGCGCCAGGAGTATGGGGTCTGGGGCCCTTTGCTCAGGACTGTCCGGTCCCTGTATGATCGGAGCAGGAGCTGTGTTTCCATTGCCGGCATAAGTCAGACCTGTTCCCAGTGCATGCTGAACTCCGCCAGGGCTGCCCTTGTTCACCGGTTCTGTTCATTGTTTTTATGGACAGAATTTCTAGGCGCAGTCAGGGGTCGGACGGTGTCCGGGTTGGAGACCACAGGATCCAATCTCTGTTGCAGGATCTGTTTGCAGACGATGTTGTCCTGATGGCTCCATCAAACCTGGACCTGCAACATGCACTGGGACGGTTTGCAGCTGAATGTGAAGCAGCTGGGATGAAGATCAGAACCTCCAAATCCGAGGCAATGGTTCTGAACCGGAAAAAGGTGGCTTGCCCCCTCCAGGTGGGTGGGGAGTCCTTGCCCCAAATGGAGGAGTTCAAGAATCTCAGGGTTCATGAGTGAGGGAAGGATGGCACGTAAGATTGACAGGCGGATCGGTGCAGAATCTGCAGTGATGCAATTGATGTATCGGACTGTTGTGGTGAAGAAGGAGCCGAGTCGAAAGGCAAAGCTCTCAATTTACCCGGTCAATCTACATTCCTACCCTCACCTATGGTCATGAGCTTTGGGTAATGACTCTGCTGGGTGGCAGGGAGCTCCCTTAGAGATAGGGTGAGAAGCTCAGCCACACAGGAGGAGCTCGGAATAGAGCCACTGATCCTCCAGATCGAGAGAAGGTGGCTAGGACATCTGTTCCGGAACCTTCTGGACACCTCCCTGGGGTGATGTTTTCGGGTATGTCCCACCCGGTGGAAGACCCAGGACATGCTAGAGGGACTATGTCTCTTGGCTGGCCTGGGAATGGCTCGGGATCCCTCTCCCGGAGGAGCTGGAAGAAGGGTTTTGGATGAGGGAGGCCTGGGAGTCCCTGCTTAGACTGCTGCCCTGCAACCCGGCCACAGATAAGTAGAAGATGGATGGATGGACAAAATGTCACCCATGTTTCCAGCGAGGTATTAAGGCCTAATGCTAGCATTAAGGCAATGTGACCACTATGCTAATTTGGAACAAATTATCAGGACGAGTCCGGTGATGGTTTGTGTAATTAAAAACTGGGAATAAAACGTTTGGGGTTCTGATCTGTGACGTAACTAAACTTTAAAAATTTAAATGGAGAGATTTCTGAGCTCTCAGACAAGACAATCTCGTAACAATGGTGCAAAATACAACTCAAGATATTTATTTGATGATATAATATGGTTAAAGCTCAATAAAGATTTACTGTGTTTACATACCCAATATCTTGATTCAAATGAATCATTTTAGATTAAAGATTTTCTGCCAACACTAATTCAGAAGAAGCAGTAGTGCGCATTAATTTTGTGTAATCTAGTACGCTATGCTGTAAAATGGACATGAATGTAACATTGTTGTTGAATTTTTTCAGTGACTCTTTTTTACATCAAGTTACAAAGCCAAAATGCTATTTCTGTCCCGTTTTTTTTCACATCACAAAGAAACCATCCCAGTAAAATATACACACAAGGCTGAAACCATGTCAATTGTCACTCTTGTTTTACTTTAGTAACCAGACACAAAGCCAAGTTTTTAAAAGTGAGCCAACAGAATGATTACACTATTGGTCAGTTTGCAGATCAAAGTTGAGAACCATAGATTTTTGTTCACATGAAAATGAAAAGGTAACTCATATTTCCTACACCGTAGGAGTGTTTCTTTTCAATTGTATATCAGTTTCTTTGTATTGATATCCACTGGGCAATGATGTCACATTATTTAGCTAAACTAGTTCTCTATGATAACACTTGAGACTTCCACCATTGTTTAGATTTTAATTTGCTGAGACAGAATGACAGAATAGACACAAGATAAAAGCTATCTGGGTACATTGCTTTCCAGACAGAAGGATGATTAAAAACATGCATTGGATATGATGCTGGTACTGAAAAGCCGCTGATGGGAAAATCCCTTTCACCTTCTCAACCAATTTCACCTTGAGGGCAGAATATAAATAATCTGAAGTGAAAAGAGCTCTAGCCTGCAAAGCAAATGTCACCTCATTAGAGCTGTCAACATTACTTAGTAAACAAATTTGTTATGCTCGGCATTAGTAGGCATGCTGCTTATCAAAATTATTACTTTGTCAAGGATCCTAAGAAAAGTCTTATTTATTGAGTGAATTATTATGACTTGTGATCTGTACAAGTAAACCTAGTTGTTTGAGGGTATATAGCGTTAGCATCTAACACTAACCCTGCCGGACATCAATCATTCAAACGTTACTCACTGTAATTAACAGTATTGCCATCAAACAAAATTAGAGCAAAAATTAATGACAATGAAATGCTTTGTGGATTCCTGTATACGTTATTTAAGCAAGACTGGCTACTGCTAAAACTGGAATCTAAAAACATGTAAAAACTAAATAGAGGGAAAAGGAAAAAAGAGGCAAAAAATCTGCTTCCTTGTAAATACCTGCATACTCCGGATCCACGTGAGGAGGGTAGAAGCGAAAGTTGATGAAGAAGGGGATGGGCATCCCATACTTGAACCACTCCACCACATAGGGCTGGCCGTTGAGGGGGTAGGGAACGTCGCATCCCAGGATGACGCTCTCTCCTGCACGGGCTGTCACAAACTGGGGCTCCTCTCGCACTCCGTGGGCACCTGTGGAAGGGAAGAATACTGAGTTGCTATGCAAGGTCATAGTCCAAGGTTATCTGCGGAATGTTGAGGGAGCAAATAAAGGCGCTGCTGTAATAACAATGAGAAGGCATAAAGAAATTAAAAATACTTTGGCAGTGTGGAAATAAACACATTCAAGTTGTAAATAAAACATTTTAAAAACCCTCTGACTGTTCTCCCAGCCAGCTTGAATTTGTTAAAATAATTCCAATAGTTACACAAGAATGACATCTGAGATTGGTGAGATTAGAAAAGCTAAGCAAAAAAACTACTGAATGAAAGCAAGGGAATGTGTGTGATAAAATGAACATGTGCTTAGCTACAACTTCCATCACTCATGCAGGCAAAGATTGCTAGTGGCAAATTCAATACACCGCCAAGGCCAATGAGCTGGTGGAGGAAAGATTAACGACACTTGGAAGTAACGTGAATGTGATTCATCTTGACAGAATCTTTTTCATCTCCCTTGTCTCTACCATATGTCACCACATAAAAACTCAAATGAGGTCAATATCACAGTAATGACCAACAGCTCCTCCTTAAAGGCTTTTGTCAAAGTTGTCACTCATTCATTCATTGATGTAGCATTCCTGCTGAAAACGCCCCTTATCGATTACAGGCTAATTACTATGTAGCTCGGCTTTATGAGCGGAAACCTGGCGTGGTAGCATTTTACCAGTCGATAGCAGCTAATCAGATTCGCTGCTCATCCCTCTATGGATTGTCTGTGGAGATACCGGCAGGCTGCAGTGCATGGGTCTCCTACGCTGACACAATGACCTACTGACTGCATTCGTCTCATTAAGAGAACAGTATAGGGCCATGTATCAAGTTGTGAAGCCTGGGAAACAAAAAGAAAGGGTAATTACCAGCATTACAGCAGTACAGAAGAGAAATGCGACTCTACAATGTTTTAGTCTCTCAGCAATTATGTAGTTTTGGCCTGATTGGTTAAATTTTAGCTTGATGTCTTAAAATAAGGCTGCGCATTTATTTGGAAATGAATCAAAATCACAATATGTCCCATTAATCAAAGGCTTGTTTAGGTAGTGGAATGTCTCTGTAAATAATAATAGAGGTAGAAAAAATGAATTTGAATTCTCTTGCCATTACAAGTTAGGATTATAGACAAATTATTAACAAGTGATTAACCCGCAATGAATCATTCAGGCTTATTCAACTACATTTGGAAACCATCCTTTGTATTTTACAAAAAAAACACGGAGAAGACTTGGATTGGGGATATTTCAAGTGTGAATAAGGAGGAACAATGTTATCTAACATGAACAAAATCTTAATTATTTAGAATGCGAAACCACCATCATGAGCAAGAGCGTTACAATCCTTTAAGTGTTTCCACTCTCAAGCCAAATCACAACACAAGAAAGCAATCTAAGAAGCCCAACAACCTTTCAGCCCAAATTTCCAGCACTAGTCCTAACACTATAATTATCAGCTGCTTTTTTATCAAATGATTGCATGTCAAGCAAGATGGTGATTTGCAGCAAGACAAACCCAAACAAATTTTTAAAAGATACATTTATGGTGAGCCAGAAGTATATACCTCCCTGCAGTAACCTTGAAGTGAGGTCAAACTAACTGTCTCGATCAAGCTTTTGAACCAAACACAAAAACGCTAACTAGTAATTAGGTTTAATTGTAATTGCCAGACTGACGGAATTAAAATACTCAGATTAGGAGTGCAATCAACAAACAGAGGAGCGGGTTTTTTCGTAATCCTGCCTCTAACTATTTGAGAGCACAAATAAATGTAAATGGAGACTATATCAGTAACAGCTCTCATCATGAAGAGGCAGTGTGGATTCGTGATGTGCGCTCGTTGGCAAAACCAGATAATAACTGAGCAAGTGTGTGAGCTTCTCCCAGCGGTGATCACCCCCCTCTATCACCCCCTCCTTCAACCCCATCTCCCACTCACACACACACACAATCCATGCGACGCTACGTGTTGATTGGCTGCCAGTGACATCATCGTAGATAGCTCACAAACAGGCCCCTTGGTAGGTATGACTTCACTGTTTATACAGTTGAGATGGAGGAGAGAGAGCAGAAGACAGAGGTGATGTGCTCATCCTCCCCAAAAGGGTTTTAGCTCATTTACAATCAAAGACTCAGGGGAAGCCACGAGCGCAAGGTAACGCCACAGAGGTGCACTCACACCATAGACACACATCAAGAGTATAAGCCAAGTAGAGGAAGGAGGGAGGGTGATTACTATGACGGCCGCAGGAGTATTGTAACCAGTTTATGTTTATCTCCAAGGCAGCCAGTATTTACATACTGAACAATTTTTATTTTTTTTTACCAGAATTTGAAATAACACACCTGATGGATACAGTAAGTATTGTAATGAATCAACACACTTCCTCCCGACTGATGAAACTAACGGACTATAATCAGCTACAATGTGCTACCCTGGATTAAAAAAAAGGGTTGTTTAATTTGTGTGAAAAAAAACACGCATGTTTTAATACATACAGGATTAATAAATTAGGTTTAAAGTGCAACAAAACATGTCGATGTATTGGTAGTCCTGCCATAGTAGTGTTAAATAATAGTAATGGTAAATAGTGCCAGAACAGAACACAGATGGGCACATAATCCTGAAGAGCATTGCTGCTGTCCGGTCTAATGAAGCCATTTAAAAGAGCGCTCCCCTGGGTCTACTAGAGGAAAATGTGGTTTCTGAATAACAGGTCTGTGTATTTAAGAGCCTTGAGAGAGAAAAACTAGGAGATTTCCTCAGAGGTCCAACTCTGCCATTCTGTATTTATTTACTGCTGAGTGCTGTTTCAATAAAGTCATGAATGGATATAGCTGTACTGATGGTGGAGTTTGTGAATGAAGTGGTGCACTCACAAGTGTCCACACAGGAAGAGCCATAAATCATTGATCAAATCAGAGCACCGGAGGTTGGTGGAGTTCAGCTCAAATAACACCGAAGTGTAAACTAATTACACTCACTATCTACCACTCTTTTCTCTGCAAAGCCAGGTGTAACAAGTGTAGCTTGTTTTTTTACCAGTGCGAAACTATATGTATACGTATATCGTCCAAATCAAAATAACCAAAGATGTAAGTTCTCAGTTTGCCTAATCATTTACACATATTTAACCATAATTCAGTAGGGTTGGGCATTGGGATAAGTTCATGTTAATGATTAGTTCATTTTTTTTCATGATTAGTAAATTATTATTATTAAACATTTGTCAATGATCAGTAATTTTTTTGTCAATGATCAGTTAGTTAGTAATAAACATTATACATACTGTATTTATGTCTAATTATAAACATTGAGAATGACTCTTGGATGAGAGTTGAAACGTTTTGTTTTTTCTAAAACAGAGTCCAGATGACTACAACTGAATCTTTTTCGATAATTATAAACTGTTACCATTTATTTTAATTGCTCAGTTTCCACCAGTGACAACCCCATGCTTGTATGTGCGGTTACCAAGTGAGAACATGCAGCAGTAGGGAATACAATATATCTGAGTGTCAAGATGAAAACCAGCTTATTCTGGTCACCAGATCACTGATCCATACATCTTTGATCCTTTGAGCCCTGTAGTCCGACAGTAACAGCCCTGGATGAAAACAGGGATACAAGTGCAACTCTTAAATACCCCCACATGCTGTGGAACAATAAACCCTGAGGTTTATGATTCCTGATTCTATGTCTTGGGCTTTCAAAAATGGCCCATTCATCTTCAGTCATAAAACAGATTGATGGTAGATTGCAATTAACTGATAACACCAACAGGCTTTTAGAGAATTCATATCTGTATTTAGTCTGGGTGACAAATGTGACTCTGCATATAAATTCAGTGAAACGTAATAAATAAACAATGCACACAATTTCCCTGCTGTATGCCGCCACATAGTGAATGTGTTTGAAAATGTGCTCACACTTCCTCACAAGAGGCCTGTCACCTGTTAACAAGTGGCTTCAAAAACACCCCTTTTGACAGCGCACCATAATTGTTGATGGCCATAAAGGTGACCAGCGTGTATTATTAATATACCTGCGCTTGAACTGCAAAGTTAAAATGTATCGTGACTCTATAATGAAAAGAAAGCTCTGTGAAATTAATGGAGGCATTAATCATTGGCCGGTTAGTCCACTAATCTAAAGGGATGGGAGGTGCATGGAGGAGTGTAATGTAGAGTAAATGGACACTACATCCTCAACGTTCCACAGTGTTTGGAGGATGTAAGGGGATGATGTGAAGGTTGAACGGTGGAGATGGGCTTTGGTCAAGTGGCATAGTTTTGGTTTGTATGGGTTTTTATATTTCCTTTTGAGTTCTATTGAGTTCTATTCAGTATTCTATTCAGTTATATATATTATACAAATAATAAACATTTTAAGTAGAAAAAAAATCTTGGACTATGTAGTGTTTCAAGAACATCATTCTTATCTGCAATAAGCGCCATCGCTCTCCCATTTCATCTTATTTGAGGGTGCACACTTGATTTGAGAATTACTTAAATCCTCCAGTAATCTGGTGCAGTCATTTGAACTGCGAATGTTAAGAGGTTCCAAACAATATACTAAGTTTAAGATAACAATATGGTAAAAACAAAAATACATACATTACAATATATAAATACATATACAAGTGGGTCTACAAAAGTATTTCTAAAGAATATAATAAGATCTCCCAAAGTAGGTCATTAATAAAACGACATGTACTGTATAACAGCATACCCTGTTGGGACTGTACAACAATAGACTGCATTCATGAATATAAGACTATTTAATTTGAAGGATGACTACATCACTTGCATATTTGAAGTTTGACGAAAAACACCCTCAATATGAACCCAAAAGCATTAGGTGGGCCACAAGGAGTGTCTTCTGTTTTCCCATGTGTGACATCAAAGCAGGAACATTACAGTTTTAGATCAATAGAGCCAAAAACATGTATGGGCAAAAAGCATCTTGAAGGAGAGCAGAATCCAACATAAAAGAACAGCTATGGAAGAAAATAGAAATGCATCTCGCTCGTCAGCTTGAGCAACTACAACCATCAAACACATTCCACCAAAGGCTTGACCTCAATACTGGCCTTATGCCTTCAAACCACCATCGATGGCAGCATTTTTTGGAAGTCAAAAGACCCCTCATCAATGTGTCATCAAGCAGAGCAAGACATAGTAGAAATAAATGTATGCATTATTTTATTTGTTTATTCTTTTAATTACCCAGGATAGTCCCACAAAGATTTGGAATATAATTCCAGGGGAGTCCTGGCCCAAGAGCTCGCCCGATTGTACATGTTTTAGTGGTAGGGGAAACCGCACCTTCAAGAAATCTACAAAGATGTGGGGAGAACATGCCAACTCCACACAGAAAGTCTCCATGCTCCCAGTTGCTAACCGCTGCGTCACTATGCTGAACAACAGTTGTATGTAAAACGCAATGAATTTTTAATTAGTAACACAGTATTTACAGTATATTCCATCTGTAACTAGTCGAGCGGCAAGCATCTAGGTGGGTTCACCATCTGGCTTCTGTCACCGACTTTTAAACAAAGACTCAAGACAGCAGGCTTTCACAGAGTGTTACTGTCACAACATGTCCACACAGTATTTTGTCAATTAATCCTGTCTTTTCAGTGACCTACTTGTACTGCAGCTCTGGACAGTATTATCCTTACCAAGTCTGTTCAGCTTTTTTTTTTTCAAAAATATCATTAAGTGAAGCAAGAAATATATGCAATTTCACACATTTTTTTATAACATTCTGAAAGGTCAGAAGCAAACACATGGATTAAACAGCGTATAGAAGCGGAGCTTCTGTTTGTGCGTTTGAGAGGAGGGGCACGTTCTGCGGGTTTCTGGTGTTTTTTCAGTCACTCTCGCAGCAGCCTGGCAACCCTGGGTTTAATCAAAGTGGTGCCAGACACAAAGAAAGACATGCATTTGGAACCTCTCCAAAAAGGACCCGGGAGCCTAGCATGAAGGAAATTGGCTGAAATTGACTGTAAACTGATGTCAACGTGATGTCTGTTGAGATGAGTGGTGTGAATACTCTGCACAGGCATTCTGTACGTCCAGATCCAGATGTTTCATCATCTCTGTACGGCACGGACTGATGCAATTTACCTATGATGTTCAACTGTCCAATAACTTACCTATTTTTATACTGTAGGGCAGGCCATAACATACAGTCGTAGACAAGGATTTTCATGCTCTGTTGTGGGTTGCAAGTATTGCAAGTATTGTAAGTAAAGAAATATATACTGCACAGCTAAAAATACTCCTACCTGCAATTAACTGAGCAAATAAACCCACGTACTATAATTACTGCAGTGATGGATGTTGTAGCAGCAACAAGCTAATGAACCCTAACTGACGCAATTATTCCTTTAGCTAGCATGGTCCTGTGTGTTGAGGGTGTTTCTCTTCTAAAAGAGCTTCCTTTGGTTATTCAAAAAAAGTAAGCAACAAAACTGCTCTGTACTGTACTGTGAATGAGTACACAGCAGAATTTATAGAACTTCAAATACAGTTCAAACTATTTTTTCACCAACTTTGTACTAAATACTACAAAAATTCTCCAAATAACCTCATTAACATTCCTTTGTCCTCCACACTACAATACAGCATACACACACACACACTGTGCTTTTGTTCCACATTATTACAGCATTCATGAGCAAAACAAAGACAAGAATTATTACAGGAACAACATGAAGTTCACAAAATGATCCCAAACTTTATTGCGGAAGCCGGTCTGGGCGCCGCCATACGACGTTGTATTAGTTAACATACGGTTGCCGACCTCTAGAGAAAATAAGTTCTACACAGACTAATAAGTGATTTTTGGGCTGCCCAGGGAATTGGTGCATTGTTGCCGTGTTGGTGTAAATGAACATCGGATATTTGACACAAATCCATCTACTTTATGGCATATTTTAGAGGAGACTTTTCCCTCATTCTTCACTTAAGGGAACAGAGTAACCGCTAGAACGGAAGCCATTATAAAAAAGGCAAAAAGAAGCAAAAGAGGGCGGGGTTGCAGCAGTGCATTTGATATCTGACTCTTAGCAAGCTTATTCGCTCAGACTAATGTTTACTAACCACATTAAGAACACTTAAATCCTGATAGGGGTGGGCAATATGGAAAAGAACATAATATTTCAATATTAATTTGGAGTATCCCGATAACAAATGTCACAATGACTTCAACAGAAACATGTAAAAAAAAAAAAAAATCTTTCACCGTATTAATTGAGGTTTGACAATTAGTCAAATGTTAAATGTCTAAAAAGTATCAAACGTGCAGAAATATCACCTATATCAACTTTTATTTTTTATTTTTTTTAAGGATTTTTGGCCCGTAGTCTTTATTAGACAGTAAATGCAGGACATGCAGTAAATTGTCGGGGTTCAAACTCACACTGCGGCCGGCTGCACTCGACCACCGGGTAGCACTATTACTATTACTACTACTAGATAATACTGTGTCTTTAAAACAGCATTCAAAATATTATCTACATTTTGATATATTGCCCACCTCTAAGTCCAGTAGGATTTAACCATAACTCTATTATGGTACCTACAGTTATAGTTTGTAATAAAAGAATAACAATGCATCAGACTTATAAAGCTTCTTTGAAGACACTTAAAGTACTTTACATTGCATTGTTCATTCATTCCATACTACTGTATCCACAGCTGCCCTGGGGTAGACAGACAGAGGCAAGGCTGCCATTCTTAACCAATCACTCGTATGAGAAGCCTTCTGTACTTTAACTTAAAACTGCCCATTCTCTATCAGAACTCGCTTTCATTATACAAAAGATTTAATCACATTGTAGTACTTTTTGGTATTGACCACACGCGCACATGCATACAAATCACAGGGTTCTTTCTAAACATAGCTCCGTCATAGCACCTACCACCTATTCATGAGAAATGTGGCAGTGTCTTTCCTCTGACAAGAGGAAAGACACTGCCACATTTCTCAAGTCAAGTCAGTGTCAGTGTCAAGTCACAAAAAAAAAAATCAAAGTAGTAGGCTATTGTTGAACAATGCAGTGATTGGCTAAATGCTATGAGGAATGCAAGGACTTGTTGAGGTTGCGGCTGCTGTTGCGGCTGCTGTTGCGGCTGCTGTTGCGGCTGCTGTTGCGGCTGTTGCGGCTGTTGCGTTGCGGCTGCTGTTGCGGCTGTTGGGCTGCTTTGCGGCTGCTGTTGCGGCTGCTGTTGCGGCTGCTGTTGCGGCTGCTGTTGCGGCTGCTGTTGCGGCTGCTGTTGCGGCTGCTGTTGCTGCTGTGCGGCTGCTGTTGCGGCTGCTGTTGCGGCTGCTGTTGCGGCTGCTTGCGGCTGCTGTTGCGGCTGCTGTTGCGGCGGCTGCTGTTGCGGCTGCTGTTGCGCTGTTGCGGCTGCTGTTGCGGCTGCTGCTGTTGCGGCTGCTGTTGCGCTGCTGCTGTTGGGCTGCTGTTGGGCTGCTGTTGGGCTGCTGTTGAGGCTGCTGTTGAGGCTGCTGTTGAGGCTGCTGTTGAGGCTGCTGTTGAGGCTGCTGTTGAGGCTGCTGTTGAGGCTGCTGTTGAGGCTGCTGTTGAGGCTGCTGTTGAGGCTGCTGTTGAGGCTGCTGTTGAGGCTGCTGTTGAGGCTGCTGTTGAGGCTGTTGAGGCTGCTGCTGCTGTTGAGGCTACTGCTTTGCTGTGAGGCTGCTGCTGCTGCTGTTGAGGCTACTGCTGCTGATGTTGAGGCTACTGCTGCTGATGTTGAGGCCTACTGCTGGAATTGTTGAGGCTACTGCTGCTGATGTACTGCTGGCTGATGTGCTGCTACTGCTGCTGATGTTGCTGATGTTGAGCTACTGCTGCTGATGTTGAGGCTACTGCTGTTGTTTTTAAATGGTGGTTGACAACCAACTGAAAATGTGCATTTACCGCTACCTACTGTAGTTCTGCATCTTCAAAGTATGTGGTTTACGCTCTACCGGCAAAAAAAAAAAAAGGGAGAGAAAGAGCGAGATAGAGAAAGAGGGAGAATGAGAGAGAAAAGCCTGAATCCTGCTGGCAAAGCGCAATGTTCCCTGTAAGCAACTTTGAGCTGATGATAGAGGAGACACTATGGCAGCTCCCACTAATATGTCTCTATTTTTACATGACAGCTATTCCCCACTCACCTCATGTCCACCGTGCAATACCTGCTCCAAACAATACAGTGCCCCCCTATCCGTCCAAGCCTCTATATAGCAAAGTGAAGCTCGACAGACAGTTCAAACGGCTACATGGCGTGCAATCCCAATTTCTTGTTTGTAATTGAAGCATGTCGACACAAGGAGAATAATAATGAGTACTTTTAAAGCACTGCGTGAACAGTTAATGTCAGCAGTCTGCCAAGTTGTTACGTGACACCTCCAAACCAGCTGTGGAGAAAGGCAGCCTGCCTCTCTGCTGGAGAGTCATATAAAGGGCATTTGGGAGATGTTGCTACTGCTAACAATGCAACGGCTGTGTCCAAACCACCCCCAGCAAGTCCCTATACGGTGCACTATATAGGGACGTGCCATTTTGCAGTGGTTTCCAAATGTCTGGTGGGTTCAAAAGTAGCACATTAATGTCTCACAGTGCGATCTGAAATGTAGACGAGTAAATGTTACTGCTATGGGTTTAATTATAGGAATATAATTATAGGGGCTAAATTCAGGGTTATAAGTTGACAATTTTGACTAATAGTATTATGAATAATTCAAAATGTTAAATCTGTAACAGCAAATACGAACTACCATTTAATCTGATGGTCAAACTTTGAATTGCTATTTGTTCTATTGTAAAACTTTGAAATTTGGAATAGGATTTAATTGAATAATTTAGGTGACTTTTTTTTAACATAAAAATTGTTCCACTGCTAAATTGAATTTAATAAAGTTATGTACATAGTGTTTTATTGATTTATGCAGTGAAGCTTTGTTGTTATAGTTAAACACTTTTAAATCACCCAAACCTCTATTTCAGGGCTATTCAACTTAATTTTCCTGAGGGCCAGATTTCTCGGGGGGCCATGGCCTCTGGGCCGGATAGGCTACAAACCAGGTCGGAACCAAGACTAACCCAGAATTAAACCAGGTCTATCCCAGATCCAAAACAGGTCTAAAGCAGAATTAAATACGGATTAAGTCAGAAAAACCAGCAAACCAGGTTTAAATTTGTACAAACCAGGAATTAAACCAGAAAACAAGAAAAAAAATCTATAATAATAACATTTGGAAGATGGGACGCAGGCCGGTTCAGATCATTTGGCGAATTGATTTGACCCCGGGCCTTAAGTTGAATAGCCCTGCTCTATTTTAATACGGCGAATTTGCCATAAATTGTGAATGTGAAACTTGATGAGAGATTTACAACATATTTTAGTTACTTGAGACTGAAAAAGCTGAATATATGTTTGAGAATGTATGTGAACATGGAGTTCACCATAGCGACTCAACTTATCTCAAGTTATGATGTGGTTCAATAGCATCTTTGAGCTGAATTTAGAGTAGAGCGACTGAGATTATGGCGACGTATCTTATGGCCCTATCCGATGAATGTTTAATGGGTCTGGAGAAACCGGTGTGGAGGAAGCTGACTGTGCTGCATCAGTAGGCCAGGCTGTAAAACGAGCCGGTGAGGAAGCCAGTCAGCTCAGGACAGCAAAGGGAGGGGCTAACTTAATCGAGTACAGTCCTAATAGAGAGAGCAGAGGAAAACCAAGGTGGACTTTAACAGGAAGTTATTACAATAACCAAGCCAGTACTAAAATAATCTTTCAGTAGTCTAGGCTGTGTTTAGGAATAAATCTCCAATTCAGACCAAAACAGAGAGGGTAGAGTGCTGGGCCAGGTAAAATGAACATACTGCGAGTACAGATTTGTCTCCAACTCCTTCCTGGGCTCAAGTCTCTGTCTGTGAAGCCAGTCGTGAGAACGCATCAATCCAAACTTGTAAGGTCTCAAAAGTGGAAAATTGGGGGAAGTTTATATTAAAGAAGACATATTCTGCTCTCGAGTTATAATTACGATTATATTTTGGACAATTTAAATTGCAATTTCTATTTGTAACGACTTACTAAAAGCTTCTGACATCCGGCTGAACAACTGTGGCACTGATTTCCTTCTGCCCTTATATGAAAGTAAACATCATCACACAGACAGCAGGGCAAGAATACTTTTTTCACCTCATCTTGCCCTGTTGTTGCAGTGATACGAAAAGGCATTAAACATTTTAATGAAATTGTTTCATAATTTGGAAAAAGATTCAGTTTTAAAAAAGAAAAAAAAGAAAAGATGATTCAATCCTCATCCAAGAGTCACTCGATGGCGCTATTGGCCCATTGGCCAAGTGCCCCCGATTCACAATCATTCTCAATTTTATTGAGAATGACTGTTGGATGAGAGTCAGAAACTTTTTTTTTTTTTTTTTTGGTCAAAACTTTTTTTTTTTTTTTTTTCTAAAAACAGTGATTACATCGACTTCATAATTTGGCTAGAAATTAGCCTATCTCCAAAAGAGAGTAACCAACTAACTCATGTTGCATTCTAAACAGAAGGCCCTTCCTGGGCCCTGCTTACTCACTGATTGGAGCAAAGTCTGCCCATGAGGGACCATGTTACAGTACATCTGTCTATCCATATGCCCAGCTGAAAGTGCAGCTGTGCACAACGTACACACCATAGATCAGAGCTATTCAATTTAAGGCCCGGGGGCCAGATCAGGCCCGCCAAACGATCTGATCCGGCCCGCAACCAATCTTCCAAATATTATTGTAGATTTTTTTCTTGTTTTCTGGTTTAATTCTGGGTTAGTGCAAGTTTAAACCTGGTTTTCTGTTTTTTCTGGCTTAGTCCTTATTTAATTCTGCTTTAGACCTAGTTTGGACCTGGTTTAGGACCTGGTTTGATTCTGGGTTAGTCTTTGTTCCGACCAGGTTTGTAGCCTATCTGGCCCAGTGGCCACGGCCCCCCGAGAAATCTGGCCCTCAGGGAAATTAAGTTGAATAGCCCTTACAAACTAAGAGACCTGAAAATACGTATTCAACACAATATGTCTTTGTACTTTTTAGAAGATGATTAAGAATAGCTTATCTATAAACAGTATAAGGCACAGAGTAGAGATTGTACAGTCTATATGCCATGTTCTGTTTGCCTTGTGGGTGTGTGTGTGTGTGTGTGTGTGTATTTTAATAGATGATACATGACCATAAAACATTATATTATGGGTATATACCAATATCAACCTAAATTGATTGATATTTATAGACTACTAGACTATAAAAATACAATATTATTATATTATATTACTACATTACTGCAATCTCGTCTTTGCACCATTTCCCAAAGCCTGTCGCAAAATGAACTGTCACTTTGCTTCCAGTCCCTTTCCAACTCCAATCAAAAGAATGAAAGGGAAGATAGAAGTTTTAATACTCCCTAATGCTAACTCCACAGTACCACTACAAGACGTCGATACAAGAGGACAGTGTTTTGATGAGGTGCCCACTTTGTACACACCAACTGCTGCACCAGGGATGCAGCAATTACTGGCCGGGCACATTTAAGATGAGTCAGCTGAAGGAGCCAGGACACTATATTGAGACACACATATGAGAGGGCACTTCCTTCTTCAAGTAATGCATTGTGTGCAGCTGCTCAGTAAAACTTATATTGTACATGCTTATCTGTTACCGTGTCAGCAACAAAACATTTTATGTTCCCTCGTTCATGTACATTCAGGAAGCTTCAGGCACTAGTGTAAAAGTAAACTGAAGCTAAGATAGTGTCCTCTATAATGGTTAGCAGTGACGTCTGTCAATCTTGGCGGGGGGGGGGAAACTTAATTATGAAATATAATATATGTTAATATGTGTTATCTGTATGTATTAGAAACCCCCTCTCCCTTTGAATGCAATATGAAACAATATATTTTCAATGTATGAAATGTATTATAAAAACAGCAGTACAGCTTCTTCATTCTGGAACTCGGTTATTTCTCACTTATCAAAATGTAAAGATAAGACCATAAACATTTATTTATTTTGGCTTGAAATAGGCTCAATTGGAATTCATTTTGAAATAAACTATGTGTCACATGTTTGTGTGAAGAATACTGAAATGAGAGCTATAGCACAACACATTGCTGTCAATCAAATTATGTTTATGGTGCTTTTTAGAGTTCATTCGCATTTGTAAATCTGACTATCAGAGAGTCAGTGCCTCACTATCCATGAACCTCACCGCACGTCACTGATGGTTAGTGATACTTTAAAGCAATTATAAGCATCCAAAGTTAGGTGAATTATTGATTTATTGACCATTCCTTTATACTAGGACCGCAGCTATCAATTATTTTTGTAATCAAGTAATCTATCGATTATTTTCTTCGATTAATCGAGTGATCGGTTAATTTTTGTGTACATTCCGTAAACAATTTAAAAAGCACATTAACTCATTTTTTAAATAAACATGATAGTTTATAGTCATAACCAAATACAAATAAAGTAGTTTCTGTTTAAAAATAACACATTTTATTCTTAATTTGACATAAGTTTGTCCCCAAAACTGCAACATTTCACATCAGTCCAAACTGTTCTGTTTGTATATAAAGAATATATATAAAAAGGAATAATTAAATTGTCACAGACTGTTTGTAAACAGTTACAGTAGCTATGAATTAATTAGCGTTTATGTCACGTCACTTTAAATAAGACATTTGTTTGTAAAACTTTATGTAGGGTGGGACCAGTGATCCTGGTGTTTGGAGCTCTGCATTTTGCATTCTGTCGTTTTGTGGCGTTGGCTCGTGTGCCGGTCACTTTGGCCTCCGAGTCGTCGTCGTGGTCTTTCTGTTGTTCCACAACAGATTATTATTACACGGTCGCGGTCCTCTGTGCTGTTTCCATGTGTATCGACTGTTTAAAAGTACGAGTGTGACTGGGAGGCAGAGTTGTTGTGTGGGGGAGCGCGGGGGTCCGCGGGGGCTCAGGTGGGCGGCACGCGGAGCTAGATGTGGTCTCTAAACACCACATCTAGCTCCGTGCGCCGTTCTCTTTAACTCATCAAAACTCTTCCCGGTCGCACTCATGGATATATTCGACTATCGGGTCGCACTCGTGAGTTTAAAATGCGCCCCTCTCTCCACTGCTGCGCTTTCGTCGGACTGAAACAAGATCCGTGTGAAACAAAAGCACCACAAGTCGTTCCGTGCACTCCGCGCGCCACTGATTCACGTGTTTTTAATTAAATATGTAAATTAAACGAATCATCGAGGCAATAAAATAAGAATTGAAGCTTTTTTGTAATCGAATTATTCGATTTACTCGAGTAATCGTTGCAGCCCTACTTTATACCAAATTACATTAGATATCCATGTTTTAAAACTGTACGTTCTTAAGAGCACTTAGCAGGAGCAACTAGAATGTGTTATTTGATCAGTATCTGTAGTGACCAATGGCACTAGGGTAAGTGGGGGAGGTAAAGAGGTAAAGTTAATATTTATTTCATGCATACCATGCAACGTATCAGTGCTAATGAATAATTGAATGCCAATGACAAGCACTGTACTCCCCTACAGAGAATTAAGTGACACATACAACTGATAATATGCTCTAAACTACAACCAAAAAAATCAAATCAGGGATAAAAGCTTTATGACTATGTAGTAAACATGAATGGGGTGTCTTTCTTGGCTGGCCATTCTGGAAATAGCAGCAGTGAAGCTCTCTTGACCGCTCATACATTATTAACAGCACTGTGCAACAATTGCAGCTACACATGAAGCAACGGTCCTATCTGCCCATTGGCCAAGAACCCCCGACAGGCTCATTCACTCCAAAATGGAGTCCACCAGGCCTCGGGGGGTCTGACGGCAGCCGCCACTCCATGTTCTGTGGCCTAAATACCAGATTGATTGACACCTAAAGGTTGGTGGCTTTTATACAGCGTCCCATTTGCCCCCAGGCAAGAAAGGTGCTTGGTTTCATTAAGCACTAAGTTCAATTAAGTTCAGCAAGATTCAGCACTGGTAAGATCAATTGGATTTAAGAGTTTCTGTAAAACATCAGTCAGTCACACTACAAGTAAAAGGTAAAGTACTTTAGTTCATGTGTTCATGTGACCGATATATTTGGTAAATTTGCTTTAAATGATCATTTAAATAATACAGTGTTTTATTATCAAAGGCTAAGACAAGGTTTTGAAGCCTCAGAAAGTAATCTAATTTTAAGGTGTATAATGAAATCCCAGGGATAGCTGACTCACCATGACAGCAGGAAAATTACATCTTAAAATAACCTCAGATAACAGGGTGCACAATGTGCCTTTTCAGATGGAGGGTCCAAGACCTGATAAGTATGTCATTAAACGTATATCTTCATGGAGACAAGAAGGTGATGTCATCCAGTCAAATTACAGCAGGTCAGATTGGTGAGGAGACTAGTCCGCTCATAGTAAATTTGAAAGAGCTGAAGATGTTTTAAAAGATCCATCTTTTGAGTTTAACCCCAAGTGTGACCTCAATCCAGGAAGTGCTGGGAGATTTAGGGAAACACTTCATGCTGGTCTGTTGGACCCAGTTCTGAAATTATTTTAGTCCAAACTCCTGGTGCAATGAGATGAAATGCACACTTTGTAGTTAGAGAGGCTCAACTTTTGAAGACGAGCTCCGTGGTGAGCCTTTTGAAGTCCTAAGAGCAGAAAAATAAATTCATGCACACTGGGATGGGAGAGTGAGGCTGCTTCATCCTACAGACTTAAAGCCCAGATTTCAGCGGCGTGTTAGAAGAGTTTGACTTTCTAAGCGTTCTCTAATTTTTGTCTCTGGAAATCATAATCAGCACAGTGCGACTCTTAAATGGAGAAGCTTCAGGGTGGACACATAGGGATGAGAGTATTCTGAAAAAGGTAATGCAGATTAAAAGTGAAATATTGAAGGCTCTTGTACATAATTGTCAAGAGGGCAAAAAGTATGTTGTCTGAGATTGTATGTTTTAGATATTTTTGTCTAAAGAAAAATAAGTCTTCAGGGTTTTTTTTTCAGTTTTTGTAAAAGTATGACTAGAATGTGAGCAAATCTGTGAAAATAATTACTCAGAGAAACTTATTTCCTACAGTCAGAATACCCAATTTACAAAAATGTACAAGTCGCTCTGCTACGGCTGCAGTATATTTCTCAATTACTAGGTCGAATGTGTCTAGTGTTGGGTACATGCTGCCGTTAGGTCAGTTCATACACAGCGAAAATGTGTCCTATCACAATTATGCAGACGACACTCAGATCTATGTTTCACTGACAGCAGGTGAATATGGACCACTGGATTCCCTCTGTCACTGCATCCAACAGATCAGTGTGTGGATGCAAAACAACTTTCTCCAGCTGAACTCAGACAAGACTGAAATCATCATCTTTGGCCCACAGAAACAAAGAGAAAGTGTTAAGTCACCTCCAGAGTCTCGCTCTAAAACCTACAAATCAAGTTAGAAATCTGGGTGTAATAATGGACTCAGACTTGAATTTTAACAGCCACATCAAATCAATAACATCAGCAGCTTTTTACCATCGAAACATTGCCAAAATCAAAAGTATAGTGTCTAAACCTGACTTGGAGAGACTTATCCATGCGTTTGTCTCTAGTAGATTAGACTACTGTAACGGCCTGCTCACTGGCCTCTCCAAACGAGTTGTAAAACAGCTGCAGTACATCCAGAACGCTGCTGCTCGGGTCCTGACTAGAACCAGGAAGTACGATCACATTAGTCCTGTGCTCAGGTCTCTGCACTGGCTCAGAGGCTCAGAGAATAGACTTTAAAGCAACTTTGCTTGCTTGTATACAAGTCTCTCCATGGCCAAGCACCAAAGTACATCTTGGACATGTCAGTCCCATATGAACCATCTCGGACTCTGAGGACCTCAGGGACCGGCCTCCTGCTGGTGCCGAGAGTCAGGACTAAACATGGGGAATGTGCGTTTCAGTTTTATGCAGCTAAAATCTGGAACTGTCTTCCTGAGGATGTGAGACAGGCCTCTACTCTGGCATTGGTCAAATCTAAGCTAAAAACTGTTTTGTTTGGCTGTGCATATGACTGAAATGATTTTCTTTGCAGTCTAAGGTTGTGTGATTTCTGTCATGTCTTTGTGATTTTAATGCATTTTTTTCCAATTGTGTGAAGCACTTTGAATTGCCTTGTGTACGAATTGAGCTCTACAAATAAACTTGCCTTGCCTTGCCTTGCTGTTACTTTTAAAAGTAACTCGTTACATTACTTTGTTACTGCCCTGGAAAACTAATGCTATTGTGTTATAAAAGTAAGGCGTAAGAGTACCCTTTCGTTACCAATAATTAACATTATTGCATAACCTTTCCCTTTCTCCTCCGAACACAAGGCAGCCATTACTGTTCTATAACACTACTGATGCAAAAACTAAACCTAACACAAGGAGGCGAGCTTGACAGCTTGGCTTTCCTACAAACACAGTAACATAATCATTAAAACATCAAATAAACAAGCAAAGAAAATGCGTGAGGACAAGACTCCCAGTCACCAGTGCGCATGCTCATAACACGCCGAGCTCCGGGATTGCGGTGAGGAGATGAGACTGGCAGAGATGATGACATAACCAAAACTAACGCTGATTTGAAAAAGTAACTTTGGGAGTACTAGATTACATGGGTGTACAAAACAAACGACAAAACTGACAAGTAATTTAAGTACTCAATTGCGGTACCAGCTAATGCGTTACCCTAAACTCTGATGGTGTCTCAGTCTACCAAATTTTTTATGAGTTGACTGAATATTTATTATGGATGAGTGCGTTTTTTGGAGTGATTGGACAGTATAGACTGCCTTTTTAAAGATGCTGTTCACTTAACTAGTCAGTGTGGGCGAAGTGTCTTGCCTACGGACACAACAACATTTCCTCCGGCTGTCTCCCATCCAAGTACTAACCAGGCCCTGTCCTGCTCAGCTTCCAAGAGCTGACGAGGCCTGCCATTGGCAAGCAGGTATGGCCAAAGGGCAATTCCCACTTGACTAAATGTCTTTAGTCAATCAAGAAAGTCTTTTGCTGACTATAGCCCTAGTCTCTGTCCATGTCCACGGCTGATCATATGTCTCCTAGTACGGACTAAAAAATGATTCTTTCAGTATTTGAAATATAATAATAATTCATATTTTACATCAGTGCTAATAATACGCCAGATACCATGCCAGAGCAGAGCATCCCATGTCAAAATAAAATATGTCTTCATTAACAGCTAGCAGTGAACGGCCTCCTTCTGTTGGAAAGTGCTGAACACCCACGAGGCTTCAGCCCATGCTGTGAATGAGACACAAACCTCACTTTTCCACAACTTGGTCAGCAGCTTTGTTTTTGCCAAGTAGCCACCCACATCTAGGGAGAGCACTCATTAGGCGATCATACTGTAGCGATCATCAAAAAATTGAGATACTGGGAAAATGTATCCAACTAAGATATATTAGGGAGCCAGTATCGGGTGCCAGCTCGCTCACAACCTTACAATTTACCCAGAACTAAAAATATATACGAAATCAGTGACTGAGGATGCCATGGGAAAATCAAACGTGAATCTCATTTCACTGAGAGTAAATAATTAAAAGGAAATCTCAGATATATGCATACAAAACCTCTGCCCTACATAAATCTGAACGTAATTCCCACCAGCTTTTACGGACTTCATATTATTAGCGATTGCCTTATAATCTACTCTATTCCCCCCCCAAAAAATGATTAACCTACCTCAGCTATCTGTAATCTAGAGCTATATGTCATGACAGTCAACATAAAGCATGCATGCATTTAGCAAACCGCTTAAGCTTTTAGGCACAATAGCAACATTTCACAAAGCTACCTCTGGTACTTAAAAAATAACTTGGGAACCCAATGTCAAGGTTAGGTAAGATCAGTAAAGTGGCTGTCATTGTTCTGTCGTACTACAGTCAGATGTACGCCTCCAGACTACCTCCTCCATGCCCCATGGACCAGTGAGCCATGCTGTATGATTTTATCGCACATTGCAGTGGCATTTATCTCACAGCTTAGTCATAATTAGTCCTTCTTAGTGTGGGGCAGACAGCCTGTTAGTGGGCATATGTCTGAATCCTGGTTGAAGACACTGTGCTCCTCAGGGGATGGCTCAGTGGTATTGGGCCGCGGTGCATTTGTGTGCACACGTGGGCAGGGGAAACAAAAGTGCCTGCATATGGCACTTTTGTTGAGGGCACACCATCAACACGTTTAACAACTGAGTGTCCGCAACAGCCACACAGAGACAGGCCCTGCAGAACGGGGAGAGGGCAGGTTCACTCAAATATGAAGCAGGAAGATGGGACAAAGATGAAGGGAAATACGGGAAGAGGCACAAACCTGACTCAGAGTGTGGGGAAAGTGAGCGCAGAGAAACCCGAGAGGAGACAGAGAGGTGGTCTGGCTCCAGTCCAGGGTCAGCGCTGGCCAAAGTCAATGCTCTGCCAACTGCCAGCTGGAGACAGCAGCAAGGATGCTACTGCCGGCTGTGTGCAAACTACAGCCTCATGTACATGGGTGGGACAGTGCAAATCAGGTCAGTATAGCACAGTTCGATACAGGACTATAGGCCTGAAAAAAATCAGTTTCCACAATGCACAAGAAGAGAAAATATGTTGAGTGATGCATTAAAAACTTGTAATGTAGAAATGTTTCTCCACTTATTGTATGAGGTTATACCTAAAATGAAACTGCTACACTTGGCCAAACTTGTATTGCACCACCAAAAGGGGAGCTGACTACTACAGAGGGTTTTCCTCATTGTGTTCATATAATCATATAAGTAATTAGGCAATATCAATTTGTCAATGCACAATCTTGTCAGATGTCAGAAGCTAAGTAGGAATGGGCCTGTTAGTACCTTGCAGGACAATGGGTGTATATTAGCCCATAGCTTACAATCCAGCATGTTTACAGCATGCATATCATGGATGTTCATTAACATGCACTGTCTTGACCAAATAAACTAAAATAATAATAAGTCTGAACAGTGTCTCCTTCAGAGATCATCCTGCCACGCTGCCGTCTGTCTGTGCCAGTGAAGAGAAGAGGGAAGCCGCTTAAAGCCATCTCCTTAAGTCTCCTCCCTTTGGCAGCCCACGTCTGGTGTATCCTCTTTAGAAGGGCATTACATAATTGTAGCCAGGCGAACACAAGTCTGGAGGGACAGCAACAAAAAAATAGCCCCAAAAAATAAACTGCAGCATTTACTTTGAAACTTAGTCTATACAATTTTCAAAGATGAGTCTCATCTTTAAGTGAAGTTGTATTCAACATCTAATCAGTGATGCTCAAACACAGATGCTGGCACTGGCCTATTTGCTTCATCTCCCTCTCCATGAGTGCTTGAGGTGGAAAAACTAGCACCCTCTTTTAAATGCTAGCTTCTCAAACCATTTCCATCAGCTTGACAAATGACTTTCAGATGTAAATCGAAACATCCTGAAGGTCCAGATTACTACCTTTGAAATCTTTTCTACCATAGACCACTCGTGGACAAATCAAGGATTACATCGATTTATCCTCTTTAAAGAGTGACGTCTAAGATGACGAGGAAAAAAACATTGAAATACCAATTCATACTAAAAACTTCACATAAAATGATCAAACGTTGCCCATACGGTACAGAACATAGGCAAATTCTGATGAAAGGGCAACGACAGTGTGTCATCATGTCACTTTACAAGTACAAGTAATGATTAGCGCTGGTTAATCTACTACACTCCTACTGTGCCCAAACCTGGCCTAAGCTTTTTCATGGGAAGGAAAAGTCACGCCTGAAAACCAGAGGTATAACACATGTAACAGGCACATGGTACAAAAAAAAAAAATCACCAACATAGAGACATAAATGTTTGCCCTAAAATATAATGTAACTAATACAGCCAAACAAAATGTTAAATGTTTTCAATAATAATGAAAGCTTGCAGTAACTTAATTTAATTAGGCATGTAGTATGTGAACCAGCTTCACAGAAAGTTCATTTCAAGCAAAATTCAAAACCCACGAACAATCAATACACGTTAATACAGTCGTGAATCACAAACCGCCCCCTCTAGCGGACACACTCGGAGTTACAGCCGGTCTCTTGGAGGTTATTCACTCATCGCATTTTAATGACATCTGCACCAGCGCACCGTAATCACATCGGTGTTCACATGTCAGGGGTTGCGGGGGTTGTCGGGATGCGCCTGGCTTCTGTAGTTAGGGTAAAACGAGCTCACGTTTCCACCAAACCAGAGCAAAGTCTGGGGTGGAACGTGTCATTCCAAATATGCTGCAAAATCTATCACGCTGAAGCCACGAACGTCACAACTCCCTGAGAGCCATTTATCACTGCAACACCAACATTCTCGCCGTAAAACCGAAGTGTAATAATAAATGTGCAGTGTAATAGTAAAAGTCGTGCATTTTTGCCGTGGATGTCGCTCTACATTTGCCGGCTTCACTTCAGGTGCAGTGATCAACAGCCTCATGTATGAACTTCATGACGTAAGCCTATTATAACATGTATGGACATGTTCAAAGTCCGCGCCACGAAAGGAGAGGAAGGCGTTTTTAAGCTAATTTCAAACTTTAAAACCAAACGCCGGCGGATCAAACACACACACTGCACTTCGACTCACCTTGAGCTGCCGTTCCTCGGGTGCTGAATACACTTGCTATCAAAGTGGCCACATACCAAATCATAGTACTATTGCCGACCAGAAATAAACCTCATCATATCTCAAAGTGCCCCTTTCGGTGAATCTCTCAT
The DNA here is from genome assembly GCA_015082035.1 of Chaenogobius annularis. NCBI lineage: Eukaryota > Metazoa > Chordata > Actinopteri > Gobiiformes > Gobiidae > Chaenogobius > Chaenogobius annularis. Next base: position 118,400 of record BJKM01000770.1, read on the forward strand.
TGCCGAGTTGCCCCAGGACGGACTGAAGCAGGCCGGTATCCTGTCTCGTCGTTAACCGAGCCCCGGACACTTTTCCAGCGGCGCTTTCCCTCTCTGTTCCCCTCTCCTCCGCGCTCCACTCGCATCCTGAGACGGATCACCTGCGCCAATGGGACGAGAGAGCGGTCGACGCCGTGTGAAACCAAGCAGCCAGCCTTTAGATAGCCGCTGTCCCGCCTCCGCACACCTCCCATTGTAGGATGCAGGGGGCGTGAGGCCTCTGATTGGTCACCTGCGCTGCCTGTCATTTTGCCTGCTTGAGGTGTTTAGAAGATGCAGAAAAACTGGGGGGAAATGCGAGATGTGACTTGCGTTGGGATCCCCCACGTTTGGGAGGAGGAACGTAAGTACATTCGGTTCTGGAGTGCAGGCTACCGCTACATAAGCAAGTCATTGCAGAACTAGCTGACAATAGGTGTTCCATGAGTTTCAGCTTCCTGTTATAAGCAACATTTTTGAGACTTTTTCCCCATTCAAAAGAGAGAATAGAGCTCGGGATGGAACGTCATAAATTGTCCGTTACCATGGAAATCCGCAATTTTTGTTGCTGGTGTGCTATACGTGCATTAGCCAATAAACTGTTCATTGGCATTTGGCTAACTGAAAATGCTATGGTATGTAATGTCACAATCCCGAGCTCTGTTGGTTATTTTGTTTGTTTTATATAATTAATCACTATGGAAACTGACCTAGATGTTCATCATTCTGAAACCCCTGCATAGGTGAAGAGAAGTTCATCATGGATTGGAATACTCATCATGCTAAGGCTAATTTAGGCTACATTTTATCATAAGCAAAACAGAAATCAACACAAGAATACGTTTTACAAAACCGATATTAATGCGTTTCAGCTTCCTGTTTGCCATGGATTTCAGAATGATGAGATTAATATTTTAAAACAAAATATTATATATTTTGAATGAAAAAAACCTCAAAAATGTTGCATATAACAGGAAGCTGAAACCCATGAATAGGCAACTTTTTGAGAACTTTTAGCATTGAAAAGATGCAATATTTATCTTTAAAATAAAAAATGTTTTATTTAGTCCATTTACAAGACAGAGATTGAAACATGCTCAACAGGTGGCTTGAGTGAATCTAACTTAAATCCCAGAGATCAGATCATCTTATTTCCATTTCACAACTTTTATGCTTATGTCAAAACCCACTCTCTATCAAGTTCCACTTCATTTCTAGCAGACCAAACATATACATCACACTATGTGGTAAAAACCTTATAATCTGAACCGTTTTTCTCACAACACCCTGAATGCATCACCGGGAGAGCCTGTTCAAGGTGGGTTGGAGTGTGTGGATCTGTGGGGGAGCTGCAGTATCATCCTGCGCAATGAGGAGTGGAATCCTCTCTCTCCTGCCCTGAGCATCATGCAACATCACTCCCATCCATAAATATGCCGATCCATAATGGGATCTATGAAGAATTCAGCTCATAGAAATTACAGTTATTATGTGTATTCCATCAACTTGTTACACATAATTTAAATGTGTTCTTTTTTCAGAAGACCAAGATGCTAACTTTTGTTTAGTAAGTAAGTAAGCTTTTACACATGTTTAGAGTGACTGTGATATTAATATAAGATGTCTTTTCTTCAGGTATAAAACAGTCAAATAAACGGAGTAGCTGCAATGCTTTTCTCCCTGTGTTTAGTGAGTCTTTCCTGGGGCAACCTTCATCTCCTCCTGCTCTGTGTCGGAAAAGCCGGGAGTGGGCCCATCATCAAGCGCAAACGGTGAGAGAGTCAAAAACTGTCTGACAAAGACATCAGTGGATATACAGATGTTGTTGAAGGCCTCTTGATTTTTTTTTCTTTTTTTCTTTTGCCTAATGTTCAGTACAGCCATTTTTGGCCACTGTGATGATGGGAAAACAGGCAAACTGTCAGTCAGACAGCAGCAGCAGCAGCAGCGCGCTTTAGAAGAGCTCTATGAAGTGCAAATAGAATATTCAAATGGGGCTTTCATCGTTTGCTGTGATACATGCCGATCCTGATTGCTTGTTCACTTTATGTTCCTACCCTGAAGTTGAATAAGCCAGGTGCAGTTTATTAGACCATATAGTAAAAATAATTAGATTGAAACCGTGGCATGAAATACTAATGGGACAAAGTGGTGTATCACAAAAACAGTATTAACACATCAAAGGCAGTGACAGTTGTCTTCAAAGATTTGCTCTAAATTGTGTGCCATTTGGTAAATATTAGTTCAATTATCTAGGTTTTTTAGTCTATTGGCTTTATTGGACCGGACAGTGTAGCATGCAATGGGGATGGGAGGGGGAAGGGCATTCAACAAATTGTGGGAGCCTTAATCTATCTCACATTGCTGTGTCTGGCTGCACATACAGCATGGCATATGTGCTGTCTACTCGGCCATAGAGCAACACTATTTCACTATCTCAAACTAACGCTGGCCATTATTGGCAAAATATCAAGATTTAGAATTAGATTTTACATCCTGGAGAATTATTGAGAAGACTAACAAATTCCCTGCTAATCTATAGTATGTGTATATTTAAAAATGTAGCACAACAGATGACCCCCCCCAATTTTTATATATATATATATATATATATATATATATATATATACACACACACATACATACACACATACACACATACACACACACACACACACACACACATACTATAGATATTTATATATATATATATATATATATATATATATATATATATATATATATATATATATATATGAATATATACGCATATATATTTACCAAATGGGTAATTTTTTATAAAAGAAGCATATGTTACTAAATGAAAAACATGTTATTCATGCCTAGTCTGGTGAAACATTTGCTAATAAACAGATCATGTTCTCATAACAAGGCTAACTTTAAACATGTTTTACTGGGTTGTTGCGTGATGTATTTTCCCATTTCGAACCATCTGTCCTTTTCTTCTTGCTGGAGGGAGCTTGGCTAATGTGGAAAAAGGTTTATCATGTGCCTGGGAGCAGTCACTCTGGACTTAGTATTGAATCAATGGCCCCCCATAGCAGTTTGTCAATACGGCTCCAAACGGTTCCAACCCAGCACTTTCCTCCCACCTCAGAACTGTCCCTGTGGAGCTATGGTAACAAATTTGTGACATCCAGCACTACACCAAAACAGTCCCATGTTTTTAGTCCTTGTTAGGCCTCTTTCATCGACACACACCTTGGGGGACGTTTCTGAATTACTGCCAGCGGCGTAGTATAGGTCATTGGCCCCGTGTTTAAACTTAAAATGTATCCGAGCATTCAATTCACCTTGAGCAGAACGAGAGGGGGAATATAAGACACAACTCACAAATACATCGCGAGTGTGAATTTTTTCTTTTTTTTGCTTTTGCAGCTGCCTCAACACCTGCGGGGCGAGGTGATCATTTAAGGCAAGAATGTTTCCCAGGTAGACAGCCCAACAGGATGACGGACAGGAGTTGCTATAGTGGGCCACAGCCGAGGGCCACAACAGAGCCAAGATTTGGAGAATTACAGAGTTGTGACACGAGCAGGTGAGAAGCTTCTACACTGCATGGTTACAATTGGTAAGGTGTAACATTTGAACATAGAGGTTAGTATGACGTTTGTATTCTGACTGTGGCATTTGAGCTGGGCATTACTCGGTTGAGATGTGGAGTAGAGACCGCTTAAAAGTTTAAAAGAAAAAACATTTGAATTCCGGAATAGAGGCAAAAGTGAAGTGGGACAGAATATCACAAAATATTAAATTATGTTAGACTAGAAATGTTGACCCCACAAAAGGTCACAAGTTTTTGTCAATGACTTTGCAGGTGATGCAATCGAAATAAAAAAAGTATGTACCACAAAGTATACTTCTTTTGAAACTCCACAACAATTTCCATCGGGAATGCAAAACAAACAAACTGAAATTTCTACCCCTGAAATTCAAAATAGTATCTTCTTTTTGGTTTAAAGTCTTAAAAACTTTAGCATTTAGATCTGATTAATGACATCATGACCAATTAACAGTGAAAGCTTTCATTTTTCTTTGAATGAATGCCAAAATACAATTAATGGGACAAAAACAACAAGATAAAAAGTTATTTTTTATTGGGACTGTGGGTTGAATAATAATGATAAAAAAAGACTACATTTAATTTCTAAAATTGTCAGTTTTATTATAACCTAATAATCTTGACATCCCTAATAACAGCTTGCCCATCATGTCCAATGTTTGTGTAATTAAGATTAAATCAGTATTACAATTAACATACAGTTATGTTTATCTCATATCATGTTTAGGAAAATCAAAGTTTTACATACTATTCATCTTACTTCATCAAAACTGTTACAATGTTATTCGAGCAAGCTGTTTAGATGTTTTGTACATGATGGAGTGAGTGACTTGGTGATGAATATATGACGCACAGCAGTTCTTTTAAAGCCTAAATTCCTCCTCCTCCTCTGATGACTGAATTTGTTACAAGAGGCAATTATATTTTCTGGCATAATTAAACAGCCAAATCCTTAGTTGAAACCCAAATTGTGAATCAGAATCTGTGAATGAATAAGTTGGCCTTGATCCACTGGTGTACGCTCAGAGGCTGGCAGCAGGAGGTGGGACGTGGTACTCAAGGCTGAGTCACACCATGATGAAGCAGCTCTGTGATGGATGATATCGTCACCTAATCATGTGTTTTCAAAAGGCGAAATATCCAACTGTTTGATTTGGACAGTAATGGTGATAGAGAACAGGGAACAAACACAAAATTTACCGTGCCAGAACAGACCAGCATAGATGAAAAAAGAAGAAAAAAAGATGTATTCAGCTTCATTCAGTCTATTCGGGATGTCAGCTTTTTCCAATAACTCAGGAATTAGAATCAGAATCAGAATCAGAAAAGGTTTATTGCCATTGTCAACATAGGAACTTGTTTCGGTGTTAAGGTGCAACATAAAATACTGAGCAATAATAAAAACAACATATATTAAATCAAATCAAAAGGGCATGCATTAAGAAACAGTTAAAATTTACTATAGTATAAGATAAAAATAGACTTACTATGTACACAAGACTTCACTGTTAATTTTACAGACGTGAGTGATTGAATTGTAGTTAAAGTGGCAGGTGTTTAAGAAGTGTTCATGAGTCCAACGGCAGAGGGGAAGAAACTATTCTTGTGGCGGGAGGTTCTGACTGAGGTGAAGGACTTGAGGTGGGGCAAGACCAGGCGTTCAAATGACTTCATGACTACAGACGTCAGCGCCACAGGCCTGCAGTCATTAAGTCCAGTGGGCTTCTTGGGGACAGGGACCATTTTGGACGACTTAAAGCAGGCTGGGACGTGACATAACTCCAGGGAGGTGTTAAAAATGTCTGTGAAGACAGGGGACAGCTCTCCTGCACAGTGTCTTAAGGTGGCAGGAGAAACACCGTCTGGTCCAGCAGCTTTTCGGGGTTGGATTTCCGAAATAGTCTGTTTACATCCTGTTCCTGAACTGAGAGAGTGATGGGTGAAGTGGGGGGGGACCGGGGTTGGGATGGCAGAGGTGACCACCGTGGGGGAGGGGGTGGTCACATCAAACTTGGAGTAGAAGGCGTTAAGTTGCTCAGCCAGTTTTTGGTCATCTGCCGCATGGGTGGCTCGGGGCCTGAAGTTGGTGAAAAGCCAGAGCCCTCCCAACTTAGAGGCGGGGTTGCCGTCAGAGAACTGCTGCTTCAGACGCGTATTGTGCTGTGATCTAGCTCTCGACACCGCCCTGCTAAATCCATACTTTGCATCTTTGTAGCGCCCTCTGTTACCAGCCCTGTGCGCTGCCTCCTTCTGCTGCCTTAAATGCCTAATTAGAACCTGTGGTAAATACTTATCATTGTTTTACTTCTGTTAAGTTACAGTTTGTGAAGAAATTTGGGGAAATTATTAGAGCTGAGTTCTAAAACTGAATCCCTGTGATGTCATCAATAAGTGACATACCATTGAGACAATTTACACTCAATGGACACAATTTTCTGACAGTTTAAATGGTCATTCAACAAAATAAAAGTGTCAAGCGTCAAGTATTATTGTTTGTCAAATCATAACTATTGTGTAATTTATATGGATTTTGGCTCTTGTTTTCAGTATGGTTGCTTGGTAACAGTTGTGGAATTATTTCTACTGATATTTGCTGCCTAGGTCCAACCAGGAAGTACAATTATAAACTTTACAAAAATGGTCAAACTGGGGACAAATAGACAAAATGATCAGTAAGTCTGAAATATAATTGTGTTCACTAAGTTTTAGACACGTTTGCGTAGCCTACCCTGTCATATAGACTTTAAGCGTGGCCTGTTAATTACAACATTTCTCACTCTTTTGTTTTATTTATTTGGCTCTTTTACATTCTTATTTACAAAATCTCATATTCCATTAAAGTATAAAAGTTTTACCCATTTATGACTTTGCCAGTGTATGAATGTGATGTGGATATATGGTGGTGGTCGGAGGGGCCACTGTTGACTTAATGAATAATGCAATGTAAAGTGCTGTGGAAGGCATTATTAAAGCAATATTAATCAGTCACTTAAATGGTAACTTTGTTTCTTTTCTTTCCCAGATGTAGCACTTAGTTGCTTGATCTGTTCATTTTTTCCTCTTTTCTCAAACTAAAGCTTCTTGAGTCTTCAGATTTGAATTATTATTTTCATTATGATTCAAGTGAGCACATGAGTAAACAGATTTACAAGTTGTGGCATTAAAATAGGACAGTGAATTATGAATATGGTGTTTCCAGGCCTGATGCTGTCACAGGTTTTGCGTGGCTTGGCGTGTGCTGTGTTTACCCATATTTTTATGTTTCCCTAAGGTGCCAAGGAGCAGACCTTTGGGAGCTGTGAGGGGAAATTGGATGAGGGTTAGTGAAGCAGGCAGCCCTTTCATCTTACACTCTGAGCACTGCTGAATGCTTTAGGAGTGGTTCTGTTGTTGACTGTTGAGGTTTTGAAAGATGGCAGGACAAAAAATGGTAAAAAGATGAAGAGTGACGTCCCTGAACAAGAAGTCACGGTTGATGTCTTTAGCCTGTCTGCCTGGGGGCTGCGTGGTCATCTGTCTTCATGGGCTGCCAGCAAAGGCTGATGTAGTGTCCCTAAAACATAACAGCTTGTGCAGCTTGTCTCCTAAATACAAGTAACTCGTATTCAGTGGACATCCTTTGTACAGAACTCTAGGTCATGCTTGGGGTGCTTGTTAAATGTGTAGTGTTTGACATCATTCACGTGACATTTGTACACACACAATAGTAAAGTAAAACATTTTTGATAATTCATCATACATATTCAGTTCCAGAGGAGGGGGCACCATTTCCACTTGTTGATGAATGAAAGTAATTCTGTTTCTGATTCTGACCATTGAACTCTCACATGCTTTGCTTCAGCAGGAGCCCAGAGGAGCTGTGTTCCATCTGGCACACAACCTGACACAGCACAGACCCTCACACTGGAAACACTGGTATCCAGGCAAGGCAAGGCAAGTTTATTTGTAGAGCACAATTCATACACAAGGCAATTCAAAGTGCTTCACACAACAGGAAAAATGCATTAAAATCTCAAAGACATGGCACAAAATAATAGTTCAAGACATAAAAGAGAAGAGTGCAAAGAAAAGCATTTCAGTCATATGCACAGCCAAACAAAACAGTTTTTAGTTTAGATTTGAACATTGCCAGAGTAGGCGGCCTGTCTCACATCCTCAGGAAGACTGTTCCAGATTTTAGCTGCATAAAACTTGAAACGCAGATGTTTAGTCCTGACTCTGAGCACCAGCAGGAGGCCGGTCCCTGAGGTCCTCAGAGTCCGAGATGGTTCATATGGCACTAACATGTCCGAGATGTACTTTGGTGCTAGGCCATGGAGAGACTTGTATACAATCAGAGCTGCTTTGAAGTCTATTCTCTGAGCCACAGGGAGCCAGTGCAGAGACCTGAGCACAGGACTAATGCGATCGTACTTCCTGGTTCTGGTCAGGACCCGAGCAGCAGCGTTCTGGATGTACTGCAGCTGTTTTACAGCTCGTTTGGAGAGGCCAGTGAGAAGGCCGTTACATTAGTCTAATCTACTAGAGACAAAACGCATGGATAAGTCTCTCCAGGTCTGGTTTAGACACTATACTTTTGATTTTGGCAATGTTTTTTAGATGGTAAAAAGCTGCTGATGTTATTGATTTGACGTGGCTGTTAAAATTCAAATCTGAGTCCATTATTACCCCCAGATTTCTAACTTGATTTGTAGGTTTTAGAGCGAGACTCTGGAGGTGACTGTTAACACTTTCTCTTTGTTTCTGTGGGCCAAAGACGATGATTTCAGTCTTGTCTGAGTTCAGCTGGAGAAAGTTGTTTTGCATCCACACACTGATCTGTTGGATGCAGTGACAGAGTGAATCCAGTGGTCCATATTCACCTGCCGTCAGTGAAACATAGATTTGAGTGTTGTCTGCATAATTGTGATAGGACACATTCTCGCTGCGTATCAACTGACCTAACGGCAGCATGTAGAGGTTGAACAAAGGGGTCCCAGGATTGACCCTTGGGGCACCCCACAGGTCAGGGGCATCTGGTCTGAGACACAGTTACCAATTTCGACAAAGAACTTCCTGTCTTCCAGATAGGACTTTAACCAGTTTAGAGCAGTGCCAGTGATGCCCACCCAGTCCTCTAGTCTCTGTAAGAGGGTCCCATGATCGGCACGTGTCAAAGCAGCACTCAGATCTAACAGAATTAAGACTGAGGCTTTGCCCGCGTCAGTGTTCAGGTGATGTCATTTGTCACCTTGACAAGAGCAGTCTCAGTGCTGTGATGAGGTCTAAAACCTGACTGTGAAAACATCAAATGAGTTGTTTATTAAGAGGAAATCAGTGAGCTGTTGGTAAACAACCTTTTCAAGGACTTTGCCCCAAAATGGCAGATTAGAGATGGTGCTCGTACTGCGGCATCAAGACTGCTCTTCTTTTAGGAGAGGCTCTATGACCGCAGTTTTCAAAGAAATTGGGAATGTTCCAGATTGAAGCGACATGTTAACTATTTGAGTGAGTGGTGCTAACAAACTGTTCAGCACAGACTTTAGAAATCCAGCTCAGCTCACTGTCCAGGTAAGGCTCACATGTAGTATATTAAAGAACTTGAAGCAGCACTATCAATCATTTTAAATTCAATGCCATCATGGTCATATAAAGTTTGAGACACAACAAGTTATTCATCCAGTTCTAGAAATTCAAGGTCACGATGATGACTAAACCCAAGTCATAATAGGAGAAAAACATTAAACACCTCCAATAGAATCCAGCCCACACTCACTCACCTACATTGCTCAAATGAAAAAATATATAATATTCTATCATCAACCAACTACCAAATATTACAAGTCAAAACCGGTTACTTTTTGCTATAATTGATCAAACGTATGCCATAACTACAGTACATTCTTGCTCTGTTCTTTAACTTGCAGCTAAATTATTTGTTTGTGTCTGTGGCTTCTAGTTCATGATTTTACTGGTTTGACTGAAAATGTTAACAGACTCATAAGGTGTTGTTAGCTGTGTGCTAAACATAGATAAAGGTGTAACACAGCCTTGCAGGGCTAAATGTGTGAGAAAACAGATTAACAATGCAGCGCAAGGCAATAACGCTTTCTCTTTGGAGCAGTGCACATTATTTAAAACTATAAAATGTGCCTCACCTCTCAGAGCACACAAGATTTATAGTTCCATTCGTGTAGTGCACTCACTGTCATGGTGTGTCAGTCTGTATTGCCATTTATAGGAAGACATCAGAGACAAATCCTTCCAAATGTCTGCACATAACTCGGTGGCTCCAAATAGCTGCGCTGAAGTGGAGTTCTGAACATTTGAAAAGGCATTAGCTTTGCACACCTCTGACTCAAGCTGCTCACAAATGACGTGACTGTGATCTGTACTTTCACACGTCGCATCACACAACACCTGTTCAAAGCAGCTGTTAAAGTTCAGACGCCACAGCTTCAGCCTTTAGCCACTGAGCTTCTTGTCGCTTTTTTAGCTTGATGCGCTAAGTGCCATTGTGACAGTACGCCTGCTGCTTGTCTCCAATGTCATTGCTCTGTGAGCAAGGTCACCTCCCCATCAAACTGCTTAGCCTGGTGACGCTGCATGCAATAGCAAACGTATACAGCTAAAAGGCATCTGGTGTTCATTGCCATTTAAGATTTAAAGTGGAGGTCTCACTATGTATTATACAGGCTTATACATTTTGCATATTGAGACTTGTAACCTATACTATCTCTGATCTCAGTCCTGTGCCCTTAGCTCTACCTTTCTATTTTTCATCACACTCATCCATTTATTAGCACATGTCCCTGCTTTAAGAACCCTTTTGAAAGCTTATAAGATGAGCTGAACATCCATCTTACATATAGCCTTCATGTTGCACACATTTTTTGTGTATTATTAATTTGGCGCCAGAATGCATTTGATTAACATGAAAAGTCTGTCATATTTTTATATTTAGAACATGACATGCTGGAGATGGCAAAGTTATGTTGAAGTTGAAGTACATTTGCATTTTGTGCTGATATTCACAGATATTCACGAGTTACCTTTTACAACATGCCTCCCTTTAAAACACAAGGTACGGTGCAATCTGCAACGTTTTCCTCAACTAATGAGGTAAAAGCCAGATACAGGGCCTTTAAAGGTGCACTGTGTAAATTTTCAGCTTGTCTCCATGGAGATGCTTTGCCTGGGCTGTTTCATAAGTATGGCAACAACAGCTGAAAACCTCTTGTTGTCCGCAGATTTCAAAACTGCTGACATTCTACTTCCTCTTTACCGTGCGTACCATCCTGTGACACATAAAAAAAACACTTCGAACACGGCGTCTCATTTGAAATTAATGAACTGGCACCAGGGAGCAATGCAATCAAAGTGAGAAGTGTCATTGTGTTGTAAGAGAGACTCCAGCCCTCCAGAGGACCACTGGGCTGGCTCTCTGACTTGTGTAATAAAAGTACTGCATCTGTTAATTATGTGCAAATCTCCGTTCCAGCCTGGTGAGGGTTCTCCTTGAGCTGGGAGGGAAGACCTTTCTAAGTGGATGGAGTCTTAACTCATGTGTTTTCAGCAGATAATGATAAGGTAGTTGTTGCAGTGGTGTTTTTTTGGTAATAGTTCAGTGTTTGCCTACCAACTTTGGTGGTGTCAGCTGGTGTATTGTCCCAGAGTACATTGTTATCTATCATTTAGCACAAACTTCTCTCCACTCAGATTAACAGTGTTTTTGGCTCCGTTGTGCTCATGTCTGTGGAGTCAAGTGTGTGTTTTACGCCAATTTGTCGGGTCGCAGCTCAAAAACCTCAAATCATAAGGTTCCAACATGTTGGAGTTTCACGAGTTGCTCACGATCCGCAGCCAATAGTGACTGCTCTTAAACTGCAGAAATAGCACCAACAACACCAATACAGCATTTGAGCAAACGTTTTTTCATTTATCATCCCTGTTACCAAGACTGTAACATGATTTTTACCTCCTCCTGAACACACCGCTCCTGTTTCTTCTATTTGTCTTCATTGCACAGCCATTAGAGCACGTGACACGTCGTTGTCCTCCGTTTGTATTCAATCTTTCCTGAAATTGGCAAGTGTGTGGTGTCATTATTCATGCGAGTGAGACACATAAATGTTGCAAACTTTCTTCATGACTGTGGTTGTCTAGATTCTTTTAAAACCCGAATATTATATATTTTTAAAAGAATATGTTAAATCCTCCATGTGCAACCAGCTTTAAGCAGCCACATTTATTTTGAGCAGACCATGCATATCCCTGTTGGGCTAATATTCACGCCAGCTTTAATCGCTCTCCAAAATTTGGGAGATAAAGCCTGGTGTCCAAACTAGTGGTCTGTAAAGTAATTGGAGAAATATGTTTATTGGTAATGTCATTGCAGGCTATTTATTTCAAGGCATTATTAATTCCTGGCCTGATGTTGTTACATCGTTACAATGTTTTAAAACCCAACTAACACTGTTGTTAAAGCAGAACTCAAAATTCTTAGTTCATTTAACTTTTTCAACTCACCAAAAAAGTTAAGCCAATGCATAAAAGCCAATTATTGTTTTTTTCAGTGGATGAACGACAATATGTTGGTAGAGATAGCTCAAATCCCTGGTTGAAAAAACTCAAAACTTTGCTAGGTTTGGTTTGCACGTGCTCGAGTAAGAAAAGGGGTTTCTCAATCTCTTCCATGGATGAATATTCAATTATGGTCCAGTTTAAAGACCTGATGCTCTTTGTCGACTTTTGCAATGCATTGTGGTCTCATATTGACTCGGTCTAGTGACTCAGCGCTGGACACTGCTTTTGCAAGTGGGAAATTTTGAGCCCACTAGTTTTTCACCTGCTGGACATTCAGACAGCCATTCCCTAGATAAGTGCCTTATGTCAGAGGAATAGTGTGGAACAATTCAGACGGCACCCTAAATGTAAGATAACTGTCCAAAATATTACATTAAAAACGTTGTAGGCAATCAGTTTGACAATTAAACGCTTAATTCCCATTCGTAACGAATGCGTTAAAAACAGTATGATAATGTTCAAAGCAGAAGCTAATCAAATATTTGTACAACTAACAACTTATGTGGGCAATAAATACATAAATCAATAGTTTTCACAAGTTAATTATAATTTAGCAGGCACAGTGCTAAAACAATCAATGGAGAATTATTCAGGTGGTCAAAACTGGAGGGAGAAATGTGGCCTAACAAGAGTTTGATTTAGATTATATAGCGAGCCTCTGGCCCGGCGAGGATATGGAATGTCGGACGCCTGAGGAAGACCAAGAGGGCAGAAAACTTGTTATGGATTTATTTTTTTTTTAGCAAAATGTGATATACCATCTCAATACAAAACATGTGAATATAATTTCACAAAAACCATTTGTTTCTGGTTTTTATCCCAAAAACACCTTATTCTTGGTTTAGTTAAGTCATTAATATTAATTTAACTCCCTCACACTGACGATTTTCCTTGGCAAATATCTTAAAATTTGAGTGAACTCAAAAAGGCTTCGCAGCCAGTTGCCTTACATTTTGTTGAATCAACTTTTTATAGCGTTTGCTACCATTTGCAAACAATAAACACACAAACAGTACAGTATCCAAAAAAATCAATGATAGAAGCACTGGTTGAAATTGAAAATTGTCCTCTTGTACATACCAAACATTACATTTCTCATTAATATTTGATCAACACATTAGTCAATTTTGAAAAACAAAAAACAAAAACATCATAACAGTGCAGTAGAGACCTGCCATATCACCACAATACACCATTGGCAGAATATATGTTGATCCAGGCAATAATTGAACTGTCAGAAACACCTCTGCACCATGACTTGTTCATTGTTCTTGCTGATAATTTTTCTTTCTGTGGTTTACTGTTGGCATTCATAAATTTACTCAACACAATAAAACAGTCAGACAGGTTAGGACAAAGTGTGCAGCCAACTTCACTCTCAATCGACTAATTTTCATTTGGAGAAACTCTCACAGTGTTCCCGATAGCCCTGTTTATATGCTCAATTTATATACTGTAATTGTAATTCCCTTTGTATAGGGTGACTTTTAACATCAGTCCAGGGACTACAGAAGGAAAATGGCCTTCTGGCTAATTCTGGCATATTTGCATGTAATATTGGTTAATATGCAGTCCCTGAAATAAATAAATACATAAATAAAACAAATACCGTTACAATTTAAAAATGGGTGGGCAAGTTTCACCACTGTCAATTTCCTCCAGAGAGGTCTTAATGTCATTTGACATTTTTTCCTTATACAAAGGGTCATTAAGCAGACTGGCATTGAAGCTCCAGAGTGTGTTTTTTTTGTCTTTCCTCCAAGTCTACAGTAATGTAGACAGGAGCATGGTCACTTAAGTCTATTGTGGCTATATCTGCCTCAGTCATTTTTGAGCTGTCTTTATTGAAGATAAAGAAAAAGTCTATTCTGGAGTAGACTGCATGTGGATCAGAAAAAATAGGTATATTGGCGTGTACTAGGGTTCATCTCCCTCCATTTGTCAATCAGTCCTATATTCTTTCTTAATTTGCAGTATTTGTTATTTATTGCTCCTCCTCTGCCCTTGAGTTTGACACAGCTAATGTAGGTTGAACACGAAGATTCAAGTTGCTGCCATAGATTAGAGTTCCCGCGGAGGGGTTTTCAATCAGGTCTGCAATATTAGCATAGAAGGTGGAGCATACACATTCAATAGTAAAAACCTTTCCATTAATAGTTCCAGTACATATCTGCCACCTTTGTCTGTACATTAAAAACTTTGTTCAAAAGCTACCGTATTTTCCGGACTTTTAGCCGCTCCCCTATATAAGCCGCATCTGCTCTATTTTTAAAAAAACGATAATAAAACAATACATAGGCCGCACCTTTTGTGTTTAGGCCGCAGAACTCTTTCCTTGACTTTTGGCATCGCATGAGCTCGTCCCGCTGTCCCCAGCGTCCCCTCCAGCGTCTCACTGTACATTCATTGATGTTAAGCTTGCTGCAGCCGCGCGGCTTCCTAGCAAGATCGATGGCCTTCAGCTTTAAAACTTGCTTCATACGAACTTCTTCATTTGGGTTCCATAATGATGCGGCAAGAATTTGAAATAATTTATAGTTGGTAATTTGTCGTCCGTGTTCTATTTGCTAGCTGAATAAAAAAGCAACATCTGCTTCTTTGCTTAACTTTTCTGTAGTTTTTATTCTAATTCGGTTAGTGCGCCCCTAGCAAGAAAAAAACACAGCCGCAGCCTCTAAATAAGCCGCATGGCTCAAAACATCTGACAAAAGTAGTGGCTAATAGTCCGCAAAATACGGTATTTGGTTTGAAATCAATATTGCAACTCCCCTGTGTTTGCCTCTGTATGATGAATAGTAAAACATTTTATTTAAAAATTAGGTTAGTTTTTGATGTTCTATATTGCGTAAATGTGTTTCTTGTAATATCTGTTTTTTTCTTTTCTCATTTTTGTTCATATTTTTGATCGGTTTGATTGGTTTCAACATGCCATTATTGTCAAAGGATGCAACCTTTAACAATAACACTCTCAGGTCGAACACAACATACAAATACAAGAACTACAAAAACATGAAACAGATGAAAAGATAAAACGGGAGGGAAGTCCATTCCTAATGAAGGGCCCCCCGCACTTTTAGCGTTTCTGATACATTTCTGCGAGGATATTCACACCATCCCCTCGCCTCAGAAACCTAAATAAATTATATACTGCACTTTCTCCTAGCCGCACTCTCAATTGTCACTGATGCATGAGGAGGACTGTAAGGTGTCAGCATGACTTGAACAGCTAATGCCCCTCTGCCACTGGAGCCCCACTTATTCAAATGTCATCTCTGAAGCTCGGACGGTTCGCATGCAAACCTTTTTTTGTTGTTGTTGCTTGGCACACACCCTCAACAGTAACTTTTTCACACACAAAAATAAATGTAGGGAAACAGCTCATCTTGAAACTAAAGTTTGCATATCAAGTTGAGGTGGTGGTAGCAGGAAAAAGCTATTACAAAAAATGGATGACATAAAATTAACCAACTGTCAAGGATTAGACTCAAATAAGAATGTACATTTCTAAAAAAGAAGAAAGAATGACCGTATCTGTGACTTTGATATTTAACAAACACATACCAAACACTTTCTCGCTTTATTCTTTGTGTTTCACGCTTTGCTTTATTTTTATTTTTTAATTCCAAAAATGACAAATAAAATGCACAGTTATACGTTAGCTGATAGGAGGAGGAGAAGCAGATTAGCCGTAGAGAAAGCGCAAGTGAGGAAATGGAAGCAGGCCACAGGGGAGTAGGGCATGTTGGAGTGACAGACAGAGTGCTACATGTAATCAAGGTCCTGAAAATAGGTTTTGAAATGGTGAGAGAGCACTGGACACTAGAGAGGTTCACAACTAAGGCTTCTACTTTAAACAATGACATAAGTTACATGGAGGGAAGCTTTACTTTGAGCTTTTGTCTTGCATTTTTAGCTTTTTATTCAATACGTAATAATCTGAACGGATATATGTATGTAAGGATGCATTTTTGAGTAAATATTTTTTTTAAAGGAAAGGATAATGAAGTTGAATGCTAATGATTATCCATTAACATTTCATCTGCATGCAACTTTTAGCCAGAAATACAGGTGGGTGATACGCCACAAAAAAGGTACGGCGCAATTTTCATAGACCAGATCACAATTTCAATTCCATCTCAATTCATGCACACATTCATGCTCAAAAAAAGACAAATCAAGTCATTGTCTTCTTCTGAAAGCTCACTCTTCAACTCCTGCTATGGACACAGTAATGGATACCTTGTTGAATCCAAATCTTTGTGAAGAATAACCGAACTCCAGACTTGAGAAGTGTCGATGCAAAATAGAGTCTTTATTGATGAACCACACAAGATGAGAGAACACCAACAAGACCCAGACCGATTCTGCAGAAAAAGCCGCTGCTCCGACAGTTACACGCCATTACATCTCCCCTTGATTCATGAATATTGGTCCCGACACTCCCCTCGTAAGATAACCTTATCCTACGGACTCCTTTGATATCGGCACGCGTTGGTCACCCCACTGGTATAGCGTCATTGTTATTCTGGTTTTCCCGTTGCTAAGGTTCACAACTAAGGCTTCTACTTTAGACAATGACATTAGTGTTGCACGGAGGGAAGCTTTACGTTGAGCTTTTGTCTTGCATTTTTAGCTTTTTATTCAATACGTAATAATCGCTTTGACTGCGCTCACCACCACAGCTGCAGCCCCACTATATGTACTCAATGACCCTGTTTCTCTGCTACAGTTTGTATTGTGAGTGTGAGTTCACCCCGCTGCACCTGCTCTGCGCCTGCGCTGTTCATCCCTGTCTATAGTCAAATTAAAAGTAAAAGAAACATTAATAAACAAAATAATAAACATATAGGCCTTTGCTCTAAAGTTTTAGCATGAACTATAATGCAAAATAACCCTTGATGTTACGGTCTTATTATAATGCTTCATATATTTGTGAGGCTTTTGGAAATGCTTCATCGACCTTTGGAGCATACGCCTGGCAGCAGGGAAGAAAGCTATCACAAAAAAATGGATGACAAACCAACAATCAAAGACTGGACCCAAATTATAACTGACATTCGTAAAATGGAAAAAATGACCTTCGGACTCAATTTGAAAATGAGTTTTTGACAGAGTTTACACGATGGAAAATTTATGCCTGGAGTTTTTCCTTTCCTTTTATTGGATGTCTTGTGCCATTATTACCTGTTTTGCGCTCTCTGTGTGAAAAAAAGAAAAAGAAAGATTCTTCACTGTGATCCACCTTTCCACCACTCAGGCTGATTAACAGGAAGATTTTATGGAGAAAGGTTTCTACGTCACCTAAATAGCATATCATCACAGGGATGAGATTACGATTACATTCTTATGAAAGTCAAACATATAGTCAAAGCTTTTTAGCTGCAAATATTTCACTTAACAATTTTTTTTCTTTACTCTGCCTTATACAAAAAGTCATTACATTTTGAATTACCAAACCATTATTCTTTTCTCCATTTCTGTTTTGCTGCAGCCTTACCATACCCTGTGAGTAACGAGAAGGACCACCACAGGGGTGTAGTAGATTTTCCGAGCAGATGCACCATTTTACTTGTACGGTAAGGGGACTCCTTGTCTGACGTGCAGTACACCAGCACCATGGGGAGTCTGCTGGCTTCCCCCACACTCCCCCGTTTCTCCGGGCAAATCGCAACGTGAAGGACAGGCAGGAGTGAGCAGAGGTGGGCGGGTGGGAAGAGGAGGAGAGACGAGAGACGTCAGAGTGAGCACACTGACTCATGAGCAGAATATCCAATCCCATCCAACACATTTTGCCAACACAAAGTCTCCAAAGTGCTGCACAGAGTACAAAACAAGCACAAGTAAAATAGGTTAAAAAATAAAATTAAATACATAAATACATACAAACCAAATAAAAAAATATTAAAACAATATAAAATTTACAAGATAATAAAAGACGATCAGAGGGCCACCCCATGCCAGGTTAAATGCCAGTGAATAAAAGTGCACAAACAAGACTTAAAAGCATAATCTGAAAGTTCAGTCTTTATGTAGGGAGGAAGAGCGTTCCAAAGTTTGGAGCTGGACCTCAGACCTCAGAAGCAGGAGTGTAGGGAACAATATCATCATGGTCTGTCAGAAACTTCTGCTGGAGCTGCCCAGTCACCATCTGCACACCTGAGAAGGCAACATGAATAAAGATATACACAAGTGGGGGATGGATTAGAAAGCAGTTTGAGGTTTCATTCTCATTGGCCAGGGAAAAAAGTACAATTCTAAAATTCATAAGCGGTTAAATCAACTTGGGTTTTTTTCAGTATTATAGAATAGAATAGAATACCATAAAACACATTCATTGTTTGTTTGTTTTTTTTAATTAACCTTTATTTAACCAGGAGAGTCTCATTGACATTAAAAATCTCTTTTACAAGGGGGCCCTGGCCAATGGGCAGCAACATTTACACAGTTACAACAAACAAAATGAACATTAAAATAACTTGCACATATTTGAAGCAATGCTCCAAGGTTTTAAAGGCATTTAAAGACAGGGACTCAGTCAATTTCAAGCCATTCTGCAACATGTTCCACGCAAAAGGAGCTGAGTGGACAAAGGCTTTCTTCCCCAGCTCTGTGCAAATTCTTGTATAATTTAAAAAAATAAATACATTTTGGTTTAACAAGACACAGAAACGAGACACAGAGAGAGCATACAAACATTTACATCGAATAGAATAAGTTAAATGTCAGTCAAATTCAGTCTGGCATTGTCATCTCATTTGGTCGTCCAAGGCCAAATGTCACTTTCCCCCCTTTTTCGAATGCTGGTTATAACTTCTGTCCAGCCCTTGATTGTTGGTGCAAGTTGTGTCATCCATTTTTGTGTGTGATGGCCTTCTTCTCTGCAGTCAGAAGTATGCCCAAAGGTATCCATTTATTGAGAAGCAGAAGTTTGGAGGCCCAGATGCATAGTCCTTAAGCCACAAATTCTAGTATTCTGAACAAATATTCTATCCTGGGTCATTCATGCATTCCATACTTGCGTAATGCAGTAGAGGTACGCAATATTAACCCAAATTAATATCTCAATATTACGACTATGTCGTTGACAATAATCGATGATATTATGGCAATCCATCCAAAATATAAATGTATACCTTTATTTGAAAGATTACACTTGAAATGTGTTTGTTTTAATGTAAAATCAAGCCTCTCCTTGCAAACTCACATTTTTATATTTGATTGGTTAATTCCTTACCAGATGAAGTTCCCCTGTTCTCTTGGCGTTTCCCTGGCCCTGCGCAACCTCCTCCCACGACCTCCTGTTGCACAAATGTCAGGATGCTGATGCTTTGGTCACTGCTCTCCAACGTCATAACCCACCTCTGTATGTCACTTCACCAACTGTTAAGTGGTGAATATACACAGAGAAAAAATTACTTTTGTCATTTTCACCAAGCAGGTCTTTCTAATATAATCGTATACATATTTTTTTTATTTTAGTTAAATAGGGTGGACTGAACAGGATAAGACCAAAGTCTGAGCAGCTTTCACTACTCATCAGGTGTCACTGTACTTCCACTCATTTTCACGTCCACTACCATTACATCTTAGTCAGTAAATTCACACAAACGATGATACATACAATAATCAATACATTTTAAGCCCTTTTTACCGTCTATCCTCATATGTCCTCTTCTTCTCTGACCTGACAGACTGCCTGGACCCCCGTACTCTTGGCTCTGCGTCGTAAACAGCATGTAGCTTACCATGACTCAGCAGTTGATCCTTCTTTGTGTGGGCTCTGGCTTGTGAATAATCATGACTAACATTAATGACCTTACTGATCCGTCCCAGCTGACATTGTTCCTCTCGGTGACATCATGTGCCGAACAACCACCTACCAGCACCTGATGCGAACCTACAGCCTGTCAATGCCTTTTTTACTCTCGCCATTCAACAGAGGTTTGATTTCTTTTTTTATAGAATGAGTCATCCATCTGATCTGCTCCTACGTCCTGTTTTTTTGGCACATTCTCTTTGACAGCATGAGTGAAGGTGCAGCCCTGGTTTTCTCCTGGTGAGTCACCCTGGGCCTTCAGACTGAGAACGGCAAGGCAGGAGGCTGTGTCAAAGGTTTATTCCAATCTGCAATCAATCAATTTGGACCGTCATGCAGTTGCTGTATTAAAAATCTGCCAATGATTTACAATAATATGTTTTTCTCTGGTCCATTGCTGGAAAAAATAATGACCCCATAAATAGGGTTCCGGGCGTTAAGGGAGAGTGGACTTTACCAGCTGTAATGGGCATCATTAATAATGCCCTGAGAACAAAACTGCATTTCAGCAGTTTTAGTTTCATTTTTTGTGTTAACCAACAGACAAAATGCCGTGTTTTGTTTGTTTGTGTTTCAGGCAAGTGTGTGAAAAGGCTCTGGATTACATCAGTCTACTATGGTCAAAACATTATTAGTGTTCCTTTTTTTTTTTTTTTATCCCTAATAGACTTTATCCCTTTTATCCCTAGAGATGGTATGGGCACTTATTCAAATCCAAATGCACTTGCTGGCTGTGGTTCATTACATACATCGTGCACACTCACCATCTTCAAAAAACCACTGAATACTAACTTTACAAAACTGCCTTCTTTTTTACCTACTGCCTTTTCTTGTTTTTGTGTGTGTGTTTTTGGTTATCTTGAACTGTAAAGCGTCTTTTAATTTCTCAAATGAAAAAATAACTAAAATTGTGTCATCTAAATCTATCCACTTCTTTTACCATACCAACAAACACTTCCTCAAATGCCTTCAGGGATATCCCAAAGCCAGACGGAAGACGTAGTGTCTCCAGGTCTCTTTCCCAAGGACTCCTCCCAGTGGAAAATAAAATAAAAGCCAACAATTGCGGTATGATCTACAATCTCTAAGGTTTATTATCTAATGATACGTTTTGTAAAGACATTATTGTATGAAGCGTTGTCCTAATAATAGACATATTTTTCCTCTTCCTGAGACATTTTCAAGCCTTTTACACAGGTTTTGGCCATCTGGAGTCTTTCTTCAGAACAGCATCCCAGGTGTGAGACATGGCTCTTCCATCTTTGGTTGGTGATTTTGATCCAACAATTAGTTATTGTCATTGTATGAAACAATGTTCAAGGCATGCTTGAAGTTAACACTAAGCTAGATCTTTCAGAGACTATCATTCAGTTTTAGTATGCTTACTCAGCATAGGAAGAGTGTAAAATATACTAATTCATTTTCAATCCTTTGCTGTAGTGAAGCAAAAGCAGAAAGAGTTGTGTCGTGCAAAATAAAGTGTATTTTATTTTATTATATTTTTTAATTCCTACCTCAATAAAAAGTCTAGATCATTAAGTCCTTGCCCATATAGCGGCTGTATTTTGTCATAGTTCTAACACAGACCAGTATCACAAGCTGCTGTTTATTTGATGATACAGTCTGCGCTCCTGGTTCTCTCTTTAGGGAAGTGTTACCCATGCTAATTATTCTTTGCATTAATAATCCTCCTTCTTGTATGTGAAGTGTACTCTTGCAAGGACAGCACTGAGTCATGCTCATAAACAAACTCTCATCAGAGATTTTTTTTGCAAGTTAATTAAATGCTTAAAAACTGTAACATATCACTATATTTAGGATAAAATAAATAAAAACTGTTTAACATTCCTTGAAATGTTTGTGCTACTTCGGCGTGATAGAATGGACTCCAGTGGTTTTCTACACTTTTACCACCAGATGTCACTATAAAGGCTATCCACTCACATCATCCAAGAAACTAATAGAAAATCATTACTAATAGAAGGTTTGTCAACCCACTTACATACAGTAACAAAAAGTGTATTATCATAACTCATCAACTCTGTTTGAAAGTGGAGGCTAGAACCTGATCTGAACCTTTTATAGAAAATACAATATAACAATGATACATGTTAACGAGGCTTTCATTATTGAACCTAATGAGTGTATGTAATATTGATTGTCACCAGCTGGACTCAGACTGGTCCTCCTGCTCATTCATAAAATGGATGAATGTGTATGTAAAACAGGCTAACTATGTAAAACCTCAGTCATAAATTTCATCTTTAGCTGGTGTTTGATGAGTCACACAGAGGTTCAAACATGCTTTTTATGCGCAGCTTATTTTTTTGAGCAGGTGATGTTCTATACATGCGTGTGTGTCATGTATTCTCATTAACCTGTCCCAAAAAATATAATAATAATAATAATAATAATAATAATAATAATAATAATAATGCATTGGATTTCTATAGTGCTTTTTTGGACACTCAAAGACACTTACATCACATTATTCCTTCACTCCAATACTGGTGGTGGTGGTGACGGTAAGCTATACTGTCCTTGGACTGAAATAAACAAATCACTGCGAGTGCCACTTTTACTGAACTAAAATTAGATCAAATTAGGGCCAAAAAAAATGGGCCTGGGACTTGCCTCAAAGTGGCCCTAAACTGAAGGTGCAAGATCCACTGTAATGACAATAAAGGTCTGAAAATTTGGTAGTCAATGGCTATTACTATTAAAGCAAGCAAAAAAACCTTTTACATTGGACTTAACAGGCTGTCGTGTCGTGAAATTGTATTGATTTTCAAAACAGTGTCCAGATGACTACAATTTAATCCTTGTGTATTTATTGCTCATAAATACTTTGATCTTATCGACATGTAGCTCCGGAGACTCTGCTTGAGTCAAGGATATGTTGCTTTGCCTGGGATGTTCCAAAGCATGACTTTAACACCTTTATCTCCATGATGGAGACTAGTAGATGTAGTGCCCACCATCAGTAAGGTATGCTTTTTGGCTTTAGCCCCTTCGGGCAGATTTCCTCTAAAACGTGTTACTCTTATCACATGACCTTGGTCACACTCTGATTGGGGTTCACCTGACCAAACTTTCTCCCAATTCAAACTGAAGCTGGTCCTTAATTAAAGATGCCACGAATGCTATGTAGATGTTATCCTAGCAACAGTAACAAGTGGTGGCTGCATTCACGTTATAAAATTTGAAATATAATCACATAACCTTGGATGGAAGAAAGCCACTTTTCTCTATTGATTACGTTGGACTTTGCTATGAAATATCTCAGCGGTAAATTCAAATGTTGAACTTGATGATTTCTTTTAGTGACTAGACCTAAGAACGCATTGTATTACAACAAAAATCTGCATTTTAACAATATTCATTTAGCTGTATTAAATATTATTGGATGATGGAATGTTAGATGTCACATGACCACAGCCTATTTCACACTGAACTTCAGTGCCTCTAAATCACTTTTTATGTGTCAGTCTCACGTCAAGAACATCTTAACTTGTTCATCACAGATCAAGCTGCTGAACAAGGCAAAAGTGGAAAGGATTAAGGAAAAGAACCTGTAAGGTAGGAACAAGTTAGTCCCAGTTCCTGCCAACCTTAACACAGGTATTATTACAACTTATCTTTTATACATATTTGCATGACACAAAGAGCCTACAACATACAATATTTTTTCTCTGTTTGCAGATCTTAATACTACTACAGAAAGTAACTTTGAAAAGGGATTCTTTACAGCAAGTTGTGGAAAAACATTACAAATGACACCATATTACAAAAATCTCACAATTTCAAAGAAAATAAACATGCAATAAATATTGTGCCCAAAAAATATTGTCCCATCTCTAATATATTGAACGATGAGTCCATATACTATAGAAATTTAAATGTATTTATTTGACAGGGACAGTACAATTAGGCCCAATTCACACGCAGGGCAAGTCAAAGTGCTTCACACAACGGGGAAAAATGCAGTACAATCACAAAACAGATAAAGACAGAAAATAGAAGAGTGTAAAATAAAATCCTTTCAGTCATATGCATATCCTATGAATATTGTTTAATCGTTTTTTCACTGTCGCCCCTTCAAGGTACCTGCTGTTTTTGGGCGTTAGAAAATAAATTTTATTGAAACTTAGTAGTAGAATTAGAAAGGGTTTATTGCCAATGAACAAAATTTACAAACATAGGAACTTGTCTCGGCATTAATAAAACACTGAGCAATAATTAAAACAACATATATTCAATCAAAAGGGCATGCATTAAGAAACAATTTAAAATTACTATAGTATAAAATAAAAGTAAAAATAGGCATTACTATGTACACAATATTACAGTTACATTTAAAGTTGCAGTGCAGAAAGTGACAGTGCAGCGAGTGATGAATAGTTGCAGTTAAAATGGCAGGTGTTTAAGAAGTGTTCATGAGTCCAACGGCAGAGGGAAAGAAACTGTTCTTGTGGTGGGAGGTTCTGGTCCGGATGGACCGTAGCCTTCAAATAGACCATGTCCAGTGTGAGAAGGGTCAGCTGTGATCCGACCTGCTCGTCCCAGAGCCCTGGAGACGTACAGGTCCTGCAGAGACGATCACCCTCTCAGCAGAACACACAATGCGCTGTAGTCTCTGTTCGTCCCTGGCTGTGGCTCCAGCGTACCACACGGTGATGGAGGAGGTGAGGATGGACTCAATGATGGCCGTGTAAAACTGCACCATCATCTGCACTGGCAGCTTGGCTTTCCTCAGCTGCTACATCCTCTGCTGGGCCTTCTTGATGAGGGAGCTGATGGTGGGCTCCCACTTGAGGTCCTGGGTGATGGTGGTGCAGAGGAAGCGGAAGGAGTCCACGGTGGTGATGGGGGACTCTGTCATGATGAGGGGGGGCTGGGGGGCTGTGACTTTCCTGTAGTCCACGATCATCTCTGTCTTCTGGGCATTGAACTCCAGGTTGTTGCCGCTGCACCAGGACACCAGCCGGTCCTGCTCCCTCCTGTTGACAGACTCATCCCCGTTCGAGATGAACCTGATGAGGAGCGTAGCGGTACAGCAATTTGTGTACGGGGAGAAGAGCAGAGGAGAAAGTACACAGCCCACAGAAACATTTTATTGGCTAGACTTTTAAAGAAGTCAGTTCAAATAAAGCACTACAAAGTAAGTATAAAAAAAACATAGGCCAGTCACAGTTGCTTAAAATTTAATATAAACTGTAAGCTAATCAAACATCACTCACTCGTGCATGATGCAACATTACAATTACAGCCAGGGATGGTTTAGACATGTTGTTTAGTTAATTTCTTTCCCCTATTGATTTTCAAAGAATTGCTTTTTGCAGCCTGCAGGTGGCAATTAAGAAAACCGGGAAACAGAAACTTGTGCCAGTGGCAAGTGATTTTAATTGCATTTCTCACGTTTACATTAATGCTCGCTTGCTGGTTGAATAATCACATGTTCATTGATAACCACATTGTGACTTTACCTCAGGAGGTGGCAGTCCTAATCCGTCTTGGGGCCGGCCCAGAAGTAGTGGCACATTATTTCACTTCAGTGCAGCCCAACTGTTTCGACCTGAATTAACAATGAATATAGACTTTTACAAAGGCCAGCTCCATGCATGAATTTTGTGAAATACTTAAGTACAGAAATGACACTGGTCTGCGTATGTGCAAAGAAAGCATTTTTTATTATTATTTTTTTATTTATGTTTTTTATTTTTTTATTTATATATGTTCTTTAAAAATACGGTTTCTCTTTTTTTTTTCTCTAGAACATAATTTGACACATGCACATGACTTTGGCTGCAGTGATTTAATGCAGAGGACACATTTCCATATGAGGACAATGAAATGTACCTTAACCTTAACCGTAAGCATATATTAGTTGAAAACCCTGCATTCTTCGCCTCTTCATAGAGCTGACTTGTAACTTTTCCTAGTGGTGTCACCTGCTTGTCCACCAATTGCTTGTCCCCATGGAGATGTTATTGCTTTGCCTACTTTGTGTGGCGGGCCATTTTTACATAGTGCACCTTTAATATCTTTTTTTAGTTTCAATGTCTACTAATCATTTTCATATTATATTTTAGGAACCAAAGAATGACATTTTCTTGAATGTGTCATTGACAGATATTATTCAGCGGGGCCAGCCACAGTTTGACAGCTCGGAGCAGAGCTCTATGCGGTCATCCAGGTTGCCTTTTGAGAACGACTATGAGCTTGCGGAGAAAGAGATTAAACAGCGACCTCTTTCAAAAGGTAAAATGTCACAGTAACCTTCAAATTGTGTGTTGAAATGTTGTGAAATTATTGTGACTGTGTACTTTCTGATAAAAATCCTGGGGAAAGACCAACACTGGAGAATCTGAGAACACCCCTGACTGAACTGAGGCCGGAAATATTTTTTAGGATTCCATAGAAGCACCAAATTAATAAGAAATATAATAATAATGCATTTGATTTATACAGCGCTTATTTGGAAACTCAAAGACTCTTTAATGTGCATTGTTCATTCAAGCCTCTCCTGGTGGAGACCTGCTGTAGCCACAGCTGCCCTGGGGTGGACTGAGCGAATTTTATAGTGTAGTTGTTTATTTAGTTAGTTAGTTGGTTAGTTAGTTAGTTAATTAATTAATTAATTAATTAACGAATTATCTAATTAATGTTTTTATTTATTTTGAACACACCAGAGAAAAAGAAAATGTACATTTGGTTTTGTTCAACTTAAATCCCAACACAAATGTACTATGTGTTGCTTCACTAAGTACAGGCCGCTGCAGAGAAAATCAATATAAGTAATAAAATACAATATAATTTTGAAAAAAAAGTATATTATATGGTCTTAACATTGTAATGTGTGACTTATCCACAAGATGGCAGACATTCACTGTTTGACGCAAGAGATTGTCCGTTCTGTTTGTGGATTTCAAACACATAGTTATTACATTACCTGAGACTTTAAACCTTACGAATACATTTCGTAACAAAACACAAATAGCAGACATTGTCAGAACTCTACTCATTCTTTTCTTGCAATGACTGTTGAATGTGAATGTGTGAATGTTGTCTGTCTGGCAAGTCTAGTTCACCTGCCTCAGCGCTTACACTACAATGCTATCTGTGACCTTTCTTACCTAAGGAGACAGTCAAAAGCACATATTACTTGGTGTCAGCTGCTGGTAAACTGTACCATGGCTCTTTCGTCAGTCATTCTTCCCCCGTCACTGCCAATTATGACACCCCTCCATGCCCTGGTTTCCTTTCACATTGGCCTGTGTGCCTCTGATTCAGCTGTGGGCAGGTGTATTGCTGTAACAGGTATCGCCCTTAAGCACCCACTGACCTGACAGGACAATTAAATCACTTTCATAGACTCCGCCACATGCACCCAAAGGCGACGCTTGTCATTTGAGCGTTTAGTGTGAGGGGAGTTTGTGTTCTCAACTGACAGAGGAGCACTGTTCCAGGCTCTGCGGCTGCGAGTGGTTGAAAACAGTGGATTAACAGAAGGGTTGTGGCCTTGCTGATGGGATTTTTGTGAAAATATAGCTGTACCCACGTGTGTTTGGTATAAAATGGAAATAGTGTTTGACATTACAAGTGCATACATTAGAACAAGAGAAGAAGTAATTCAAATGGAAACAGAATCAGGGTACACTCGTTTCCTATAGTCTTATAATTGCATTTGTACAAACCGCAAATACCCACACAACAAGGGACAGAGCAACGAAAAGAAAAGTCACCTAAATACCTTTGTATTATCAAAGTTTTCCAAAAACATCTTGGGGCCTTGAACATGTGACAATCTTGAACCATGAGTGAAGAACATAAACTAATTACTCCATTCTCTCACTCTGTCGTGGAACTATAACAGTCAGCTGAGATAGTCACATGTAGTTGTTTCTGTGTTGGTTCTACCGATGTCTCTGATTGGATAAAATGATCTTCCCTGGATATTGCTTTCATATTGTTCTCGACCAACAAGTGCATTGTAAAATGTAGACATTATTCAGGTACAAGTTTTTATATTCTAAGGCCCAAAGGCACTGGGATAGGCTCCAGTCACCCGCGACCCCTAACGGGAACAAGCGGTAGAAAATGGATGGATGGATGGAAGTTTTTATATTCACAAATAGTTGTTTATACAATACACCATATTATAAACATTAGACAAACTTTATTGGTCCATTGCTTTAGGTTGATGTAAATATTTTGTTTATATTAATATTGTATTGTTTCACAATATCCATTTTTAGTCTCACGATTATTGTGAGAATAAATCTAATAATCTAATGATTATTCATGATTATTGACAGTGAAATCCTGATTTAATTCCATTCACATTGTCTATTTTCATTACTATTCCTTCCGTATGTAACACTTTCTGATTGATAAAGTAAAGTTTATTCAAATTAACATTTTACATTTAGAGTTACTTTTAAGTATATTCAAATTCAAAGTATTTAATTTTGTTCCTAAAACAGTCACAATTATACATTTCTTTGCGCTTACAATTATATTTAGATACATTTATTTAAGGGACAGTGCATATTAATATGCCATAGCCTATTGGCTACTTTCCATCTGTAGTCCCTGGAAGGTCAGGACAGAAACAACATACAGCACATACAGAGTGCACAAGTTCAATACAAATAACAACATTAGTGTTAAACAACACTTCAGAATCAGTGCTTACAGACCTGGTTCCTCTTGAGCCAACGTTTGTGGTTTGTCTGAAGTGTGTTTAATTTCTCTGAGAGCAGCTGATGCTGTTCCAAGTCTCTGTGCCTTTGACTGACAGCACTTGTTGACTGAAGGCTGTGCGTCTCAAAGGAACTGCACAGTCACCTCGAGTAGAAGCTCTGGTTACTTGTCACTTGTTCTAGATCTGAATTTAAACTCATTCAGGATGTGGTGGCAAAAGACCATGTAAACTTTTATAAATTGCTAATTCGATTTTTTTTTTTTCAATCATCAATACTTAGATAGTTATATTTTTTGAAATATTAGGCAATGAGTAAGGTTTTTTAGGTTATTTTTAAGGCTCTTTTGTATAGCGATTCAATTGGTTTTAAAGCAGCATGGTTTGTCATTGACCAATTGGTAATGCAATATTCAATGTGTTAAAAAAAAACATACAGTGAAGAAACATTTTAGCAGCATTTTCTGGAACTAATGATCTAATTTGTTTAAGATGACAAATATTAAAATGTACAGTTTTAGTGTAATTTAAGTGCTTTTACATGTTAACATAGTAGAGTCCAAAGTCACACCAAGATATTTAAATTAATTTACAATTTGGGTGAGGATGACTTTACTGTTGGCTTTGAAAATACCATATATACTGTCTTTTCAGAGTTTAACAGAAGACATGACTTTCTGAGCCATTCGTCAATGCAATTCATAGCTGATATCAGTTGTTCAGAAAGTTCAACATAAAGACTTTGCCTTTATAAAAAGTACAGCATCGTCTGCATATAGTTGAGTAATAATGAGTGGGCAAACATTTGGCAAGTCATTAATATACAATGAAAATAAAATAGGCCAAGTATAGAGCCTTGGGGTACTCCAATTTGACATCATAGATATTGAGATTTAATATCGCTGATTGACACACAATAGGTTTGGTTTGATAAGTATGATTTCATCCAAAAAAGGGCGCCCTCTGAAAAATTCAATTTAGTTAGCCTACATAAAAATATTTGTTGATCAACTGTATTAAATGCCCATTTTAAGTCCAGTAAAACAGCACCGACGAGAGATCAACTATCCAAATAGTATTTTACTTTTACTAGATTTCACCACACAATCTTCACAGACAGTAGTCAGTCTTCCTAGGTCATGGTGCTGGAACAATAAAAATCATGTAACACAACACATGTGCTGAAGAAAAACATTGTTCTTCAAATAAATTTAAATAAACAACAACCTCTAACCTTTATCATTGATATCAACAACTTTTTGCCCTATACCTGTTGCACCCTGCTAAAACAAGAAATGCAGTGTGAAGGTTTCCGCATAGCTTTTGTCCAAATTGTTTTGGAGCAAAAAACGGCATTAAAATCCTCAGAATATCCCGAGTGGAGACGGGCCTGGACCCTGCATTCCTCTGTAATATGCAGCGCACACACCCTTAACATTTGTTATGTAGTCTTTGGGCTTCAGGCACTGCTATGCTAAAGGTTATGGCGGTGTTATAATAGATGTTCATGCTGGATGTTTTGCTAATGTTGCTGACTGTTCTTAAGGGTCAGAAAAACAAACTAATATAGATATGTTCTGCAGGCTGTGACTTCTAGCTTGTTAGATTGCTATCGCCAGTCAAATGTTTAAATGTGGGATTTTGGGGAAAGAAAAAAAAAGCTCAAGGTTTCAAAAGAGTATTAAGTCAGGGGTCTGTAAATATTTTACACCAAGTCCCACCCATAGATTGTATACATCACAGCCTATGGTACCACCTAAGAAAATATTTGGCCTTCCGAGTTCAGATATATCAGATATAACCCAGGTCTATATTAGTACTATTCCAGGTCTAAACTGAAGCTAAGCCAGGTCTAATTATGGACCACATTATTGCCACGGTAGTTCCAAACAAGCACTAACCAAATAAAGGACAAAAGTGTGAATAACATTGACTCTAAATATAGAATAAAAAACTAGAACTGAACAGGAATCCATCAATCAGCAGAGGGAGCGCACGTAAGACTTGTGGTGCTTGTGCGATATTTTGAGAACCACAGCTTTAGGCCCTTTTTTAGGTATGCAGATTTCACTGTCTACTTGATATGTTTCTTTATATTTTAAGAACCTAACGGATATATTTTCTTGAAGTCAGTTTGGATTATATCATAAATAAATAAATAGGCTACAGAAATTGCTGAACCTTAGATAGACTTTTTTTAAATGATAAAATAAAAAGCTCAGGTTCCATGATTAAAGGCTAACGAGTTAGCATTATTCAAACAAACAGGGCTGTGGGTGAATGCATTAGCCTCATTGCGTTAATCACACCTGTTTGTGTAACGCATGTGTTACAGATTGGACAAGAAGCTCTTCCAGTGAACTGAAGTACAGCGTTTGTTTGGACTGAAGGCCTTCCCAACGGAGACCCTCATTTTCCATGCAGAGCGGACATTCCAATCTTCCAAACAGCTAATGAGCAGTGAGTAAAAATCAAGGTGCTGGACAATAAACATAGCATACTCTTTTCATTAGAAACTGCGATTTTCTACCAAAACTAACAAGCTTAGGTGTGTAAGTCTTTTTTCGGCTTATTCATAAGATGGACAAATGTCTTACTAACTTCTCATGTTGTAGGCCCTATCTCTAAAGTGTCCCCCAGGTGGTACTATAATTGATATGTATCCAGAAATGCCATCGTGTAGGTAA
The DNA here is from genome assembly GCA_015082035.1 of Chaenogobius annularis. Classification (NCBI taxonomy): domain Eukaryota; kingdom Metazoa; phylum Chordata; class Actinopteri; order Gobiiformes; family Gobiidae; genus Chaenogobius; species Chaenogobius annularis. The sequence goes on from BJKM01000770.1 coordinate 149,773, forward strand.
TTAAGAATATAGAAATCAGTACGAATGTTATATTTCATGCTTGCCTTATAATGTGGTGACTAGAGAATTACCTGTAGTAGGGATAGAAGTGCTACATTTTCCATATTTTGATGAGTGAAAGAGGTAAACATTGGCAAAAGAAGAACCACAAAAAAATGTGACACATATAGCTTTTGTCACTTGTGGACGTACTTACAGTAAAAAGAGTAATCCAAATTCAAGTAAGAGTAATGTTACCCTGTAAATTATATTCTATTCAAGTATTATGATGTCTGAAAACTACTCAGAAGTACTTAAAAACGTTACTACCCACCTTTAGGTTTGTTTTATAAAGCTAGTTTTATGACGGCTTAACGACTCCTTCAGCCTGATTCATGTACAATGGTAGTTTTGAACATGAAAGGAAAACATATTTGTCAAACAAAGACATTATAAGTTATGGGAATCTCCAGAATACTGAATTGAACTTGTTCCTCCCAAAACATGCATCCAGTTGACCTTCAAACTGTTTTCCTGACATTTCCTCCTCAGACAAGCCATGTACCATACCATACTCAGTCATTCTCCTTGAAACTGTCTCATGCTTTTCCCTCTTCTTTCTTGATGGTTTATGCGAGCCAGAGTTGCACAGAGGAGACTCTTCCAGGCTTTAATTAAAGCATATGCAAGATTGCAGATGGGAGCGAGAGCGAGGGGGACGCGTTGACTTGCAGTGCTTTCAAATCAGTCTGTGGCTTCTAATTAGATGAAGATGGCTATGATGAAGATGACATTAACGTCAATGATATTAATGTCAAAATACACACAGTTGTACTCTTGCCCCTATTCAACTTTACCTAAATTACATTCATTTTATGTTCTTTTAACTGTGGTATTAGATAATATATATACTTTAGTTTTAGAGTATTAATTACAACAGACAGGACGGAGAATGAAAGTGGGACCCCCAAAACAATTCTGGTCCAATATTTAACTAATTCAAAAGAAAATGTACAGATCAAGTTATGTGAGATAATAATAGCTATATCCAAATGTTGTTGATCATGCCAGTAATTATGACATTCATATTGTACTGAACTGCAAAAAACATCACCAAAATACAGAAAATTAGAAGGAGATGTTCACAAAATTATTGAGAGATAAAAAATGTTGGAGTATCTCAATAACGATATTCAGACGATATGATGACTTTAAACATTTTAGTTGATGTTTAACTATCAGACAAATGTGAAATGAATCGCAAAAGTGCAGAAATATCACCTTATACCAGAACATTTCAAACAGAATTGTTTTACTTTTTCTTTTTAAACAGCTCTTTTTGGAGCATTTTTTTTAACTATAAACAATATACTCGATATTCAAGGATCGCATATCTTCAAAACAACATTGTCAATATTATCCAAATGTTGATATTTTGTCAATGTCTGCATGAAATCACATATGATTTGTTAAAAATGTTCTGGGTTAATAGGTTAAATCCGATAAGCATAATGTTTTACTTTTTTTTTAATAGGGCCCAGAATTCTTCGCTTCACCACTGAACATAAGTACTGGCTGTTATTCCTTGTTCATTATATGTTCAGTTAATTATGAAACTCTAATTCAACCATCCAGCATTTTAATTATCCTTATTAAATTAAGTTTGGAAGATCTCCAGGGCTACCCATTTTTGCGGCGGTACAACTGTACACAGAAACTCAAACACTGACTGAACATGGTTATTCCTTTTTGTCTCTTAAGTCATAAGTTAGCTTGTCATCAGTTATTTTGGGGAATCTTCTCTCCGAATTCACTCCAAGCTGCACGGCTCACGTCTTAGACCAGTCCATCTTCTAATTCAAAGGGCATTGCCATTTTTCATGAAACACCATCACGTCCTATGTTTACTGATGAACTTAGAGAAGACGCCCGTCCTTCCTCTCACTTCCCATCAGTATTGTGTGCGTTAACACGCAGAGATAGTGGAGACACCTCAAAGCCTTATTGGAGAAGATCACCTTGGTGGAGGAGGAGGTGAGTGTGCTTAATAGAATGCGAGGCGGCAGATGTGTTGCAGTTTGAGTCGGTGTTAATTAGCATTAGCCCTGTGAGCCCGTGGCCTTGTCAGGGCCGTGCAGGGGGGGAGGGGGCGGCGAGCAGGGGGCCGGGGGCCACTGCTCTGATACTGAGCCCAAACATGCTGTGGCAAAGCATCTGGACCTGTGGCACCAAGCCAGGGACACTTTCTCGGTTTCTCATGTTTGGAGCTGATTCATGTTCTGCTCCAGCTGTTGGCACCACACACATCAATATGCATGTTCTATTTTTGGATCATCGCGGACACAGAAGTTCAACGGGCACATGGGTCTTGGACTAATACTAATTGTACGAGCATTTTAGCAATGCAGACAGGAGTATTTTAAACAGATGGAAAGGCATTAACAAAGGAAACTGTAGACGTTTTAGGTATAGATTATTTTGGGTCCTATGGATTACGCAAAGTTACAAAGAGCAGCATTAAACAAACTTTCATTAATAGTATATTTATTAATACTACATATGTGATATTGTATTACATAGTGGGCATTCAGGTGGCCTAGGAAATAGTTGATTAACCTTGATCCAGACATATTGTTATAAAATTAAGAAATGGGAATTATACCAAATCTGTACATGTTGTATTTAGTGTTTTAAACATGCATCTTTAGGTATGAGGCCCAGAGATCACTCTGAACGTTAGTAGCACAAGTGTAGCTGTAGTAACCGTACCAGGTTGTTTAAAGGCACCACTAATAGTAGGGTGATGAGCAACATGTCTCCCTGTGTGTACCATATATGCTGAGTATGCTGGGCTGCATGACAGCTGTGGACAGTGGGTGAGACGCCTGGTGTTGGCCTCTGGAGAGAGAGAAAGACAGGTGGGGCAGAGCTCATCCGATCACATGCACAACGGGAGGGAGTTAGCCGCAGATATTATCATCCTAATGCACAAACCCAGCACATGACCCCAGTGAAAGCTGCAACATGAAGCCTGAAAAGAGTGAGGGGACGAGGGGACTGCTGACCAATCAGAGCAGATCACATGACCACTACCAGCACTAATTCCTCAGTGGATTGGTTTCTTCATTATTTAAATGGATGAGCTGCACCATATGAGCTAAAGAGGTTTACACAAACAAGAGGAAACATTAGTATTCTAGGTTAGTGGAATGAGTTAAGTTTTGTGTGTGGGCGCATGGCAAAAGAAAAGTGGGATGATTTTCAGACATGGACAACATATCTGTGCTAATATCAGTATCATTGATATCGGGGGAGTAACGAGTTTATCATATATAATATAGCCTAGGTATCGGTCCAATATTGACCAATAATTTCTTTGTGCATCAGATTTGGCTGCTTTTTTATTTCAAAGTAAATTAAAAAAGTTAAATTGTGAACTTTTATACCATTTGTTAGCCTTGTTATGGATCGGTAAATATTGGTTATCGGCCACAACAGCTGGACAATTATGAGATATTTTTATCGGCTGAAAAAATTAGCGGAAGTTTCATTAATCAAAGCAAAAGTTGCACAACGCACTATACAATCCTTGTGCAAATGTATTCATGAAGTTGTACATCTGTATTGTCCGATCAGCTGATAGAATGCTTGTTTCTTGATGGATGTGTGTATAATGGCAAATACTATATTTCTGTTGATACACAGCCCCGTGGAAATCCCACTATAATCCACACAAACCAGACTAATTCTTTGTTTTTGATAGACACAGCATTATAAGGTCAAAATGCATCAGATGTTAAGAGGGTAGTCGCTTTATATATAGTCAGGCTATATCTATCTATAAATACAAGGCCTACATGTTAGATTACTAAAACATAAGAAGAAGAATATGCTCTCCTATGCTATATAAAATTATACCAACATTTGAAATGTTGATGGTTGTGTTTTATAAAGCTTCCTCATGGGCCGCACCCAGAAAAACATGACTCCATCCCTAATTATTTGACAGTTTAAAGAGTTGGAAAGAGTTAAAGTGTCTCTACTCTCTAGTGTACTTACTATATGTTACATTTACAAGACAAACGCATTGGTATTCGACTTGTGCTGCACATAATTAAGCCTGACCTTGGGTACAGATTCCAAGTATTCAATGAATCCCTTTGACTAACCCCCCTTGGCGCCATGTTTTTATACTCAGGGAAGAGGCGGAGAAACACTTACTCTTCAAACGTCTTTCCCACACTGTTTTTGACAACTAAATGAGCAGAACATTTGTACAAAAGAAATTAACCCCAAGTGATTTATTAAAATATAAACAATTTATTATGGGTTGTTGTTTTCAAGCTTAGACATTTGTGTAACATATTTGGTTCAGCTGCATAGTGCACCTCCGTTATATTCTTTATTATTGCTAGAACAGCAGTCAGATGGAAAGATAACCTATAAAATAATGTCCACTTGAATGTGCAATATTTTCCAGCCTTGGTTTCTTCTGCAGAGGCAATGCAATAATATTATTTTTCTGACCAGTGTTTTTTTGTTTTTTTTTTGCATTTTCTTAGGCGTATTAGTGGTTATGCCTTTTGACCATTGCACTTTATTGTACCATGTGCTCAATCAGAGCAGGGCTGCTTCTGTTTTTTATGTGGGGGGCACAATCCACAATCTACCACCAGCTGAAACACCACAATCTATTCAACTTCTGGAGTAAAAATTCAGTTGCTAGCTATTCAGTCATCTGAAATGCTCCGCAGTAGATATGAGACCTTGTGCATTTGTCCAGTCTGCTCATACTGTTGTTGTTCTCTTTCTCTTTGTTGTGTATTTATATAGCACTTTTCCACCTTCTAGGTACTCAAGGCTCTTCACTAGGCAATATGGGTGAAGTGTCTTGCCTAATTACACATTTCCTCTAGTTGTGACACCTGGTGTTCCAGCTGTTTCCCATCCAAGTACTAACCAGGCGCTGTCCTCCTTAGTTTCCGAGAGCTGACGAGGTCAGGCATTGGAAAGCAGGTCTGGTCGCAGAAATGAGTTGACCGGTATAAAAATGACCATGTATAAGCTATTTAGTCCACAATATGAATAAAGATAAAAATAAATTGAACTGAAGTCCAAGCCTTGGCAGCTGTTTCCGTCCCTGTCATTCATTTTCATGTTATTGCTTACATTCCACAGGTATCTATCATTCATTTCTTTTGGTAGTGTTTTATGCCCGAGATACATAGTTTATAGTAGTTAGTAGTTTATGTTAAATGGAATGTGGATGTTGAAGACTGTGGGTCTTGCAGACTGAGTCTGCATGTCCTTCCTTGTTGCTGTGGGTTCTCTCCGGGTTCTCCGGCTTCCTGCCCCCGTCCAAACACATGCATGTGTTAGGTAAATTGGCAACTGTAAATTGTGAACTAGTGAATGAATGTGAGAGTGAATGTTTGTCTGTGTGTCTATGTCTCCGTGTTGACCTTGCGACGAGCTGGTCCCTCTCCAGGGTGTACCCCGCCTAAGGCCCAAAGTCACTGGGATAGGCTCCAGTCACCCGCGACCCCTAACGGGAACAAGCAGTAGAAAATGGATGAGAAAATGAATGTTTTATGTGTGCCCATATTCAATAAACAAATGTTTACTTTAAACTAACATATTGCGTACATTTTTCCATTTAAGTAATTCATGTTTAATGTATATATTTGAAGATGATCTTGAAACCGAAATAATTTTGTTGTAAAGTGAACATAATATATGTCTCAAAGCCTCACTATAGGCCTACATTTGTATTCTTTCTACTACTACTTGTTTACAACAAAAACATAGAATATTGTATCCATCTGGTAATCTAGTAGTAATGTCTGATGCAAAACTACGACATGATTCAAAAGTACAGCACTGGAATCATGTTGAATAAGACCTGGGCATGACAGATGTGCAAAATGCTAGCCTGGATAACTTCAATTATGGGCAGATTAACAGAGTTCTTTCAGTCTGTTTGTGCCCAATCAGAGCGGGGCAGAATGGGAGCGGGGCCGTGTGCTCTGGACATGTCAGATGGTCAGATGGTGCACTCGTTTATCTTTACTACAAATAATAGTGTGGAATTGTTTTTAAAGCCTGCATATTTCTGGCACATTTGCAAAGTAAGAAGACATCTTTGTTTACACTGTTTCAAATGAATGAAACCAATGTACACTTTCAGACATTTTTATTTTAGCTCTTTATGTATGACTTTTTTGTTATAGAATGCAACCAAGTTTAATCTTTTTTCCTTTTTCTTGAACTTGTACAGTATAACATTTACAATACATTGTTAGATTTAAAGGTGCACTATGTAACTTTTCTGGTGGATGATCCGCAATCCGTTTGTCTCCATGATTGAAAATGTTGTTGATTTGTCTAGAATGTTCCAGCATTTGGAATACTAAACCAATCTGGTATCTTCATGTATAGGTAAGATCTGTGGAGAGACAACCCCATGCACAGTATTTCAAGTTTTTTTGTGTGTGTGAAACATTCCAGGCAAAGCAATAACATCTCCATGGAGACAACAATCATGTGATGGGCCCTCAACTAGAAATGTAAGTGCACCTTTAAAGTGATTTGACACAGCACATGTGTGTGTGCAAAAGATAATCATAAACATACTTATGTATTTTATTTATTGTTTAATATAAATAAAAGTTTCGTGAACTTTTGCCCTTCTAAATGTGAACTGATATTTTCTTTTCCCTGGTTAGTGACCTTTAGGTGTGCTCCATATTCTTTGATACTTTGATCAGATTCCTGGGCAGCCCTACAAAATAACAAAGCCTTGTGACAGTTGGCTGTACAGAGCAGATTGAATTATTTTGGACAGAATAAGGCCTCAATCTTTCTGCCTTCTCATGCCCAAATCCCCTTCCTGCCTTTTCGTCCTCTCAAACTTCATTTCTCTTGACTGGGCTCACCATTATTAATTTTTGATTGCTGTGTAACCACCTGCCCTCACCCACCCGGGACCCCAGGTCAAGGAGCCTTTAAAATGCAGCTTGTAAAGACCTGATCCACTGCTCCTCTCTGCTTCCCTCCACATCCCTGCAGCCTCATGCCTGCTGTCAGGTCCCATTACCTAATTGGAATTGAGATGCATCTGGCTGCATTTTTGTCTGCACTGCACTCCTGGAGGAGAGTCGCTGCAAATGGCACTATCGAAACCATTGCATTAATGGTTAATAAATCCAGTGTGCTACTTTCATGTCCATGTACACCATTTAAATGCATGACATATTCAACAAGTGGCATAATCCAACTGCATATTTATCATTATGGGAACTAAAATAAAAATGAGATTTTAAGTGACCAAAAGTTAATTAAATACTACAGTGCACTTTGTCTAGTCTAGCGCTTGGCGCCACAAGAATTGCTATTGCAAATGTCATTTATCAATAACCTTTCATCCATGCTACTCATATCATCATTGTAGTAGTTAACATGTTAATTGTTTAGTTGAAATATTTATATATTGAAACCAATACACAAATTATTTATTGAGGCTGTTTGCTCTTTTTTTTTCTTCTTCACTCTATATACAGTGTCGTGTCTCTATATTTTATTTTATTTTTTTGACAGGAAAGAAAGCATGAAATGGGGGATGAGAGAGAAGGCAGGACATGCAGTAAATTGTCAGAATCGGGATTCAAACTCACAACACTGTAGCCAGCTGCACTAGGAGCCTGGCATACTTGTGCTGTGCCTATATGCCACCGGGCAGCACATAGGCCGTCATTTTCAACACAAAATAATAATAATAATAATAATAATAATAATGATGATGATGATGATGATGATGATGATGATGATGATGATAATGATAATGATGATGATGATGATGATGATGATGATGATGATGATGATGATGATGATGATGATGATAATAATAATAATATCGGTGCTAAACCTGGACTAGACCATGACCAAACTAGTACTAGAAAAGGATCAAGCCAAGTCGACATCAAGAATACGCCAGAACATTATATTTCATTTTTAAGGTCCGGAGAGGCCATTTTCTATAGAAAGTAATGTAATGTAATGTAATGTAATGTAATAATACTTTCCGGTGTTTCCGGTAGATTGAGGAAAAATAATGTAAGTACCGTATTTTCCGGACTTTTAGCCGCTCCCCTATATAAGCCGCATTTGCTCTATTTTTAAAAAAACGATAATAAAACAATACACAGGCCGCACCTTTTGTATAAGCCGCAGAACTCTTTCCTTGACTTTTGGCATCGCATGAGCTCGTCCCGCTGTCCCCCTCCAGCGTCTCACCGTACATTCATTGATGTTAAGCTTGCGTGCAGCCGCGCGGCCTTCCTAGCAAGATCGATGGCCTTCAGCTTAAAACTTGCTTCGTACGAACTTCTTCGTTTGGGTTCCATAATGATGGGGCAAGAATTTGAAAATAATTTATAGTTGGTAAGTGTCGTCTGTGTTCTATTTGCTAGCTGAATAAAAAAGCAACATCTGCTTCTTTGCTTAACTTTTCTGTAGTTTTGATTCTAATTCCGGTTAGTTCGCCCCTAGCGGTGAAAGAAAAAAAACACAGAAAAGCCGCAGCCTCTAAATAAGCCGCATGGCTCAAAACATCTGACAAAAGTAGCGGCTTATAGCCCGCAAAATACGGTAATAATAAGTCTTGTAAAAATCAACATGCACAGACATAATACAATATTAGGTGAACATTTTACAGCTTTTTCTACCACTTGAGGTCAGATGTGTTAATGTGACTGACACTTTCCCTTGACTTGACTGAGTTTGAGTCGACGCTGAACTGATCACAGCCCCCTGGAGTTAATAAGGGCACTGATTAATTCATGGAATCTGTCATGCTACAGTGGCTTCTTCTTCTTCTTCTTCTTCTTCTTCTTCTTCTTCTTCTTCTTCTTCCTCTTCGTCTTCGTCTCCTCTCATTTACCACTGCCTGTTCACTTCAAGTCTCCACTTCAGAGCCCTGACCCCAACATGCACAGGTCTGGAGACGTTCCAACTTTTCTGCACCCATCCAAACAGCACTTATCACCCACATTACAAAGCGTCATTATTGATACTGATTGCCTATTCATCGTAGTGCAAGAAGAATGGCCCCGCTCATGTTCTGGTGGGAAATAGAAAGTAGGCTGTCACATCAAATGGATTATAGCTCATTAATACCTATTAACTTGGCAGAGAATGCGTTTGCAAATGACCCAAATATAAGGCGTTTGAGTTCAGCTTTTTGTGTGTGAAATGAGAGCTCCAGAACAAAAGGAAATGTTAATTGTAAGCGATAACTTTGCTCCACTTTTGGCTTTTATTATTTAGTGTTTTGACCAAGATGCAAATCGTTTCTTTCACCCTAAGGTTACTAATTTGGTTTATCTTTGGTGAATCTCTTGAAAGGAAAGGTGAAGCTATTGCAGATTTCTTTCCTATCTCTCAGCCAGCTGTTTTAGCCAGTTATCGTAACATAAAGGAGACTAAAATAGCTTGACAATAGACAGGCGTAATGCGAAGGCTTTGGTGAGATTTACAGCCTTGCCTTGAATACTGAAAGGGCCAGGGTTCCTGTGGTGATGGGACTGAGAAACGCAGGCAGGGAGCTGATATCTGAATCTCATTTTACCCAGGAACAAATGTGTAAGCACCAACAGATGAAAGCAAAAGTTCACACAGAGAGCAGAGGATAGTTTGACATTAATATGTCCATGTGAAGCAAAAAGATTACTTAAAAAAGGTGAATAAATTTAAGTAAGACTAAATACCACTTGGCATCAGTAGATCAAGATCCAATCATTAATAATAGTCAATGATGAATGCTTGTGTTTATGAATGTGGTTTGGAGCAGAGTTTAGACTAAATGTCTGTCTTGTTTTCTTTAGTTCTATAATGTACATATTGAAAGACATTTTTTATGTGTTTTCAAATAAAAATAATTACCGTATTTTCCGGACTTTTAGCCGCTCCCCTATATAAGCCGCATTTGCTCTATTTTAAAAAAAACGATAATAAAACAATACATAGGCCGCACCTTTTGTATAGGCCGGATGGCCGCAGAACTCTTTCCTTGACTTTTGGCATCGCATGAGCTCGTCCCGCTGTCCCCCTCCAGCGTCTCACCGTACATTCATCTTGATGTTAAGCTTGCGTGCAGCGCGCGCGGTTTCCTAGCAAGATCGATGGCCTTCAGCTTAAAACTTGCTTCATACGAACTTCTTCGTTTGGGTTCCATAATGATGGGCAAGAATTTGAAAATAATTTATAGTTCGGTAATTTGTCGTCCGTGTTCTATTTGCTAGCTGAATAAAAAAAGCAACATCTGCTTCTTTGCTTAACTTTTCTGTAGTTTTGATTCTAATTCCGGTTAGTTCGCCCCTAGCGGTGAAAGAAAAAAAACCACAGAGAAAGCCGCAGCCTCTAAATAAGCCGCATGGCTCAAAACATCTGACAAAAGTAGCGGCTAATAGTCCGCAAAATACGGTATAACATTTAAAATCATAGTTGATCATGACCACTCCCCCAACTTTTTTTTTTCTTCTTTGTGGTTGTTTTTATTGCACTGAAATGTTGTTCCTTTGGCTAGAATATTCCACAGTATGGCATATAACCTATACTGAACTTTATTTAACCAGGAAAGTCCTGTTGAGATTTTGAATCCCTTTTTCAGGGGAGTCCTGGCCCCAGGATAGAGCATTTTGTGCATATTTTTAGTGGAGACTGTGCACCCAGAGGAAACCTACACAGACACGGGGAGAACAGGTAAACTCCACACAGAAAAGCGTGCCCTTTATCTATCTCCATGAATAATGTTCTGAAGTATGATTTTAATTTTCTATTTCCATGGAATCATGTAGGAGACCTCCACACCTAGAAAGCTTCATACTGTTGTACTCCTTTTAACCATTTATTTATGAAAGTGGGTCTGTCTAATGTGAGTAAGGCATGTGAGTAAAATTTTGAGCAGCTGGGTTTGACTTGACCTGGTTATTTTGGGACTCCATTCACCTCTGCTTTCCGCCACTGAAATCCATTTATACTGAGGCCCCGGCCACACTTTCCATTTTCTCACTGGTTATCACCAGCGTAACAGGGACAGAGCAGCACATCATTCTCAACTCCTGCCTATAGTCTAATATGACTTTTAACTGTGCGCTACAGTGAATTTGGACCGGATTCATAGTGCTTCATTTTCACAAACAGTTCCTAGTTTGTGAATTTTGTTCACTGACGATGGCATTAAACCCCTTTCTGATTCCGATTCTGAAATGGAAAAAGTTTGGAGACACCAAGACTCTTCCTAGAGCTGGCCGACCACGGACCCGATGGTCACTCTGACAGATCTCCAGCATGTCTCTGGAAAGGGGACAACCTTCCAGAAGAACAATCATTTCTGCAGCACTCCACTAATCAGGCCTGTGCGGTAGAGTGGCCAAACGGAAGCCTCTCCTCAGTGAAAGGCACATGATGAGCCCGACTGGAGTTAGCAAAAAGGGAACTGAAGGACTCTCAGACCATGAGAAACAAAAATCTCTAGTTTGAATAGCAAGCGTCGTGTCTGGAGGAAACCAGGCCCCGCTCATCACCTGGCCAGTACCATCCCTACAGTGAAGCATGGTGGTGGCAGCATCATGCCATGGGGATGTTTTTCAGCTGCAGGAACTGGAAGACTAGTCAGGAGCAACAGAACGATGAATCAGAATCAGAATCAGAATCAGAAAGAGTTTATTGCCATTGTAAATGAACAAAATTCACAAACATAGGAACTTGTCTCGGCATTAAGGTGCAACATAAAACACTGAGTAATAATAAAACAACATAATATTCAATCAAAAAAGGGCATGCATTAGGAAACAAATTAAAATTACTATACAATAAAAATAAAAATAGGCATGCAGCAGTCTACAGAGACATCCTTGATGAAAACCTGTTCCAGAGCGCTACGGACCTCAGACTGAGGCTAAGGTTCATTCTCCAACGAGACAACAACCCTAAGCACACAGCCACGATAACAGAGGAGGGGCTACAGGACAACTCTATGAATTGAACCCAAATGAACATCTCTGAGATCTGAAAATGGCTGTGATACAAACTTATTGGGGTTGGGAGGTTATGCAAAGAAGAATGGGAGAAATTGCTCATAAATAGGTGTAGCAAGCTTGTAGTGTTATACTCAGACTTGAGGCTGTAAACACGTAATGCCAAAAGTCCTTCAACAAAGTATTGAGCAAAGGCTGTGAAAATGTATGTACTTATTTTTTATTTTATTTTATTTTTTTACTTTTAATACATTTGCAAAGGATTCTAACAACTTTCTTTCACGTTGTCATTATGGGTTATTGTTTGTAGGCAAATAATGAATTTAATCAATGAATCAAATAAGGCTGTAACATAACAAAATGTGGAAAAAGTGACACACTGTGAATACTTTCCAGATGCACTTTACATTTCCATTGTATAGTTAGTGATGATAATGATGAAGAAGATGCCCAATTTGTTTTCTCTTTCATGTATTGTCAAGAGCTTTGGGTCATGACAAAAAGAAGGCTAATTATATGAGGAGCTTAGTGTAGAGTTGTTGCTCCATCACACTGGCATGGGCTATTTTGACTACCACCTGAATATCAAAATAAAAGGCATGCTCCTGAAGCTGCCCTCCAAGCAAAACATACATACATACATTGAATGTATGTATTAATAGGTTAATAGGTTTTTGGCCATTTGTTCCCTCTTCCATAATTCCTCTGTCCATGTTTATTCTATTTTAAATGTGGCACCATCAAGTGATTGACATTTCCATTAAGGACTGCACAAATGGGATTACAGTGTGAAATAACACTGACAACAGACCTGACTAGTAACAAACATATGGCTATATGGAGTCAAATACAGCTTATCCTCTTGCTGGTTCTGCTGTGAAATCCAAAAGCCAGGGTAAGTATGCTTTCTTTATGGATTCTACAATTCTACAAAACTTTATCTGCATGTTGTATAAAACTGACTGGCAGTTAAGAATTACACTGAAATGATAGCCTACTGTATGTTGAGTTATTATCATATAATTGTTTTCAGATATAAGATGAGGTGAACAAAATGGAATATTAAACATGCTTCAGGTACCTTTTCTGGTGGTGCGTTTCTCCATGTTTTTGCTTTGCCTATAGAATGTTCAGTACGGCATTACACTTGTATATCTCAAGGAAGACAAGCAGGTGAATTCTGTGAACACGTGATCCCGCTCACAGTGAGAATGCATGTTTTTTAATGTACAATGTGCAGTAAAAACACCGGTAATTGTACAAATGCTAGAAAGATCTCCATAGAGACAAGCACCCATGCACACCCAGAAAAGACACTTTCTTCACCATATACAAGACAAAGACACATTTTCTGACTGATTTCCCAAATACAACATCTACAGCTCACAAACAACAATGTCAAATCGAATGCCACTCACCTGTTGATATTTTTGAGAGGTCAAAAAAGAGAAAATAATAATAAAGTTACAATGTTGTAAATGTCAAATGAATTCAACATCAAACAAATAGTAGCGTACAATGTGTGTCCATTCAAACTTTTTAATGAAGTGGTTTCAAATAGCTTTGTAAAGTTAGTTTTCTAGCTCTGTAATTCTTTTTCACAGTGAACCAGGCTTATAAGAACACATCATAGTATTCTTCTTACAACTCTTCCTTCTCTGTGTATTATTTAGTGTAACAGTGCAAGCAGATTAACTTTTTTTGGCTGACTCGGGGTTGCGCCTATTGCTGACTCACTTGAAGCCCTCTTGGACAATAAAACATGATTTAAACCGCTCTCCTCTGAAGGCTTCACTTCCTCCTCCTCCTCTCTTTGAGCTGTAACGACTTGTTTGAGCATGCACAGCTCATCTCATGTAAGCTCAATATGGGGGCTTGGGCCTCCTCATGCTCGCTGACCACCTCCCAGAGTGCCATCTGCCACCCTGTGTGGGTCTTAGGTCGACCCGGGACAGCTCTATCTGCTGCTTAGCAAGATAAGTGCACTGGACCAAGCTGCTCTCAACATGTAAACAAGCCAGTGTTTTGTTTTTGTCAATGTTTTGTGATAGGTCGTCATCTATAAAACATCAGAAATGAATAGAAGGAACAACTGAAGGCAAGCTCCCAATTGGACGTTTATACTTTCATATTTATTTATATATATATATATATATATAAATCGATTTCTATTTTTCCTTTTCAATTGCAGAGGCCATATGCAAACACAAACAAAATGCTACAAGATATTACAATTGTACACGATACTATGGGTTTGTATTTACTTCAATCAAAAGCCCTGTTTACGAGCCGTGAAAAACAGATCTAGTTCATTTTAAACCTTTTGCAGCTCTTATTTTTGAAACAAATTCTCCCCAAGATTCTCCATATCTGCTATTGACACATTTGTTGATCCACTTTGACAGATAAACAAACTCGCAGGCCTACTTCATTTGTGGACAAGGTGGATTCTGTCAGCATTATGTATACAGATGTGCCTTAGTAAATCTTTAATGCTTTCTATAAATATTTATCGACGATTATCTTGGATTACCTCTTGATGATAAATTAGGAGCTGTCATATCTGTGGTTGTGTTGCGATAAATATTTGAAGCCTGTAATGTGCTTCTCCAGCTTGTATAGGCGCAGCGTCTACGCCATGAAAATAACCTTTACACAATGGAGTCGCACTTGTTTTCTTGGGGTCGTCCGCTTCGCACTCCATTTGCAGGTCTAATTTTAGCCGCGACTTGCTTATTTTTCACTCCTTTGAGGATCAAGGTTTGCCGCGGGGGCCATGCTTTCATAAACACAGATAAATACTGTGAGTGTATATGGAGTTAAGCTATAGTGCACACAGCTAGGCCCCATCACTCTCCACGTCACCATGACAGATTTGCCGAGCATAAGAAATGATTACTCCAGACATATTGTGTCCCCCTGAGAAATAATGTCCCATTTCTTTGATCTGAATATAAACTATACTTTCTATTTATTTTCCTGTGACTTGGATGCCATCCCGTAAGCCTTAAGACTGAGGAAATACTGAAACTGGAATGAAAATATGAACCAACAAAAGGGCCAGAGTCCTCTCCATGCTGTAGATTACGTTTGGGTTTGGAGTTCGGGGGAATGGGAGCAGCCATGGAGGATTTGGTGTGACAGAAGCGTTCAGTTTGCCTGTCTATCACTGGGTTAGATGTGAGGCATGGTGGTTATAAATACCCCGCCCTGATACCCTTGTCTCCACCCCGGTCAGTGTCTCTCTCACGTGGGTGCTCTGATTGCCTCCCCTCGCTGTGGCTGGACGTCCGTCTGAGGGTGCCGTGTGCTGGGCCCTTCATCACGCCGATAAGGGCCTCAAAAATAGCATACATCCTTTGCAAATTGATGTAATAAGCAGAACTGGCTCAGAGGCAGGTGCACAAAGATGACTTGGACGGGTATTTTTGATACTAGAGCACGACGAATTCTGGTCTTACATCAGCATGCCTCACTGAAATGTAATTAGTGCACAGAAAAAAAAGGTATAAGCAGAGTAGTAAATGCATGTTTGTGAGTATGTGAGTGAGTCAGACAGCCTGTTGGATCTAGAACTATTTAAAGTGCTTTTTTAAATTATTGCTCAGTGTTTTATGTTGCACCTTAATGCTGAAACCAGTTCCTATGTTTGTGAATTTGACAATGGCAATAAACCTTCTGATTCTGATTTTAAAGTTTCAAAATTGACCTCAATGGATAGGTCTATAGGCTATACCTCGTGTGTTCTCTTCTTCAGCTTGGCTAGCGACAGGTTTGGCTTGCAGCTGAGCTCACTGCTTTCGTGCATGGCTTCGTGCAAACTGGTTGGCAACGTTCATCGTGCAAGTGTGTCTTTTTGTCCACAGCTGTCAGGGGAAATGGAAGGGAATCATAATTCTGAAACTTTTTTTAATGAGTACATTTAAGATGTTTTATATTAAAGAGCTTTTCTGGTGGGGGATTTACTACCTGCTTGTCTCTATGGAGATGTGCCAGAAATGTTCCAAAGTAAACTAAACTAATCAATCTTGCATTTATTCAATGTCAGGTGTTTTTACTGATAAAAAAATAAACCTATGAACCTTGAAACTTGACCTGACAAGTTTAATGCCATACAGTGGCATATTCTTGGGAAAGCAGTGAAATATTCTTGGAGACTAGCAGGTAGTGGCAGTAGTGCATGTTTATGAAAGTACAAATCAGCAACACAGACCTTTTTATTTTTTTCTATAAATCTCATTATCTTAAACACAAATGCGTGATCTTTTCCCAAACTTGCTTTGACTTTTGAGACAAATAAAAAATGGCAAACCGAGATTTTGAAATATTTGTTGTAAGAACATAACCAGTCCAAGAACACAAAGCACTGCTATTGCATTACATCTTTCACTCTCTATTATGTAGACGGACGCACGCTCAGAGAATATGATGTATGTGAAAAATAATCAGCCCCGGGACGCAGCGCAGAATTAGCCTGATGGATGGTTAGAGCCATGAGTTTTCCCAGAAAGAGGTGACCTTGCAGTTATTCAGTTTGTCCATGCACCTGTGTGGAGTTTACTGGTCAAACAAATGTCTTGGCTGCACAGATGAGGCACACACATCAGCGCACTGACCCAAATCTGACACCTGAGGCCACAGCAGACGGGCCACACTCACATGAAGCAAGCGGGTCAAGAGCGCAAGGCATGTTGTGCTTTTCTGCCTCTATGGAACGAGTGCACGAGTCAGGGATGCTTGTAGTGATTTATTTATTTGTTGTTGTTCTTTTTTTTTGTTACAAGATGTGTGCAAAGGTATAGGTTTTCTTGAATATTGGTAAAACACAAAAAAGGCTTATTTTGTTAACAATAAATAGGCTACATTAGGATGCATTCCCCTTGCCCTGGTTTGGTCCTGGTTTGAGCCCAGTTTAGAAATGAGTTTGGGTCTGGTTCCAGTTTATTCCTAAATTTCCAAAATATTCACCAGATATTTTCCTTGCAGTTGGTGGAACAGCATCCGTTCACACTCAGTTTGAAAATGTTGTTATTGGAAAATGTTCTCTGTCACTAACGATTATGTTTTCAGTTAGTCACACAATTGTTTCTATTTTATGTAAAGACTTTTAAAATACTTTGTCAACAAAATAAAGGTTGAAATATGGTGACAGAAGGCTTCTCGTTAGATAATATTTAGTTTGACGTTTTGATTTAATAATTCCACTGATATTGTTATAAAAGTTATTGTTTTTTGGATGTGTTTTAAAGTATAGTCCCAATAACAATGACAATGATCAAAATATGATTATTCTTTATAGTCGAGTAGTTCCGATTAGTTGATAAGTCAGAGCTCTACAATCCAATTTATTTTATTTGTGTAGTATATTTATTTAATTAGGTTGTTGTTTGGTGAAGTGAATGGTTTTTAGGCTTGACTCCAACAAGTTACTTAGAAAAGCTATATGGCAATGCCAGAATGTACGTCTCAAAAACTCTCATAAATTTGCATTCTTTTTTTCATTTTTTTCACAAATATATCACAGCATGAGAGACTTCAACAACTCCTGGATGCCTTCTCAGGGACAGTTATCCGTTTCTCTGTTATTGATCGCGCAGCTGTGAGCCCAGTGCAGGGCTAATAAAAGAGCAGCACACACAGGCCGGTTGCTGATCCAGCTCCTCAGCCGCTCCACCTGATTGATACAGATTCAGCCTCTTGGTGATTCACTCATATTTTAACTGTCATTGACAAGCGCATTCACACCGCACCTTCTCAACAAGCCAAATAGCCGACAGTCTAGCTCGCTACTCTGACTGAAAGCATGCCGTCATCTTAACAGCCACATATGAATTCTTCACCACTTTTCCTCTCTTAGCCAGCACATTTCGGTGAAAAATGAAACCTATCTTTTGCACTCGGGGGATTGAAGTTGTCAGGTTTCTAGCCGTGTCCTGCCAGCACTCAATTTCATTTAACTTATTGCTTTGTGTTTGTGGCTCTCTGGGGATTGTGTGGGGCCACACTTTACTGAAAATATATTGTGTTACATTTTTCAACAAGTTTTTATTTTTTTTTAACCATTGTGTCATGATGTTTTGGAGTAACTCGAGGGAGGATGAATACTGTGCCAGAAGGAAGTTAGCCAAGACATTTTAATTCATTTCGTAACATTTTTAGTCTCCGCATGTGAAATGATTGCTCTTCTACAGTTAAAATGCCCAAGTTTTGTTATGCTTCACCTGGGCTGCATACCGGAGAGGAATAGAAAAGAGGCGGCGGTAAGAATATGCAGAGACCCACTAAATTTTTTGCAAAGTCCAGAGCCAAGCATTAAAGATCGTGTCTGCATAATTTTTCCATTCCCTGATGTCAGAACTGTGTTGTATACGAGTCCATCATTAGTTGTTTGTTCAGCTAAAACGCTCTCATTTTACACACTGTTGCTGCGGCAATGGAGTGGGAAAGATCCATTAGGGCATCTGGGCGCGACATTATACACTTTGGTCTTATGAGGAGAGAGAAAGTGTTGAAAAACTCTCTCAAAATGCTAATCCAGCTCGCAAATTCAACAGACGCCGCACTTTTTTCTGGTATAAAAGCCTCACAAGAGACATTGTGGTTTGGGTCCAGGTCCCTAAGACTTTGTGGTCCTGTTTCGAAACGAAGTCAAAACATTGTGTTTGGCTATATTTATGTGCTCAAGTGCAGACTGTAGTTTTAAAAAGTGCACTAAGTTACTTTTCCGGAGGTGGGTGCGTCAACTGCTGTGTCCATGGAGATGTAACTGCTTTGCCTGGAATGTTCTACACTGTAGAGGCATGTCCAAACTACGGCCCGGGGGCCAAATGCGGCCCTCAGATCAATTTTTGTTGGCCCTCCGGCTTCCTGCTAAGTTGGTCCAAACAATAAAAAGTAGTACTTTTTACTGGAAAACTGGAAAAATTCAAGCATTTTGATGTTATACCAACGTAATATTAATGTTCCAAGTCTTATTAAAGGTGTGGAGGCTCATCGAAACTATGTCAGCTATGTCATTGCTGGGTTGTATGTTGCCCTCTGCTCCGTATAAGTTTCAAAATGCGTCCCTCGGTGAAAAAAGTTTGGACACCCCTACTCTACAGAATAGCACTAAACTTATGACATATGTGCTTTTATGAAAAATTTGGATACTATACATTTTTGGATATATCTCAAACCTGTTTTTCTCTCTAACCCCAGGTTTTAACATTTTGGCATCAACAATGTTTTGAAAAGACACTGTGAAATATGATGCAAGAAGAAATGTAATAATAATAATATCATTAGCTGTGAGCACAACATGACACGGATCTTCAGAATAGTCAGTCAGCATTTAGTTTACACTCACCGGTCCGTGATGTTATCTAGCCGGAGTAAAACAAAGCTGCATTAAAGCTGCCAAAATGACTGCAGATGAAAGTCAAGGGGATTTACTGGCACTGTCTAGGGCTCACCTTCTCAACACAAGCCGGACCAGATGCTGCATGAAATTCCTGCTTTCAAATTCTGCCATTAAACCAACACCACAAAACTCAACCAAAGCTTACTTTAATTAATCAATAATATAAAGAGATATTATTCTGAAGCACCCAAGGGTCTGCTGAGGTGAAGGGTGCTTGGTTGGATGTAGCTGTAAGCATTCAATGTTGACCTTTGTTGTAGTTTGAGGTGATATTGTTGTTCAGTGGGACCGGGGTGTGTGCATTATGTGCAAGTATAGAGTTTCACAATATTGACATTGAAATCAATTGAAATTACGGCCGGGCGATATTGCCAAAAATTATATTTTTGGAGTATCTTGATAACAGTATAGTCAGATGCATTCAAACATGTCTTTAATTGTAATGGTTGAGGTTGAATTATCAGACAAATGTGAAAGTAATCACAAATGTGCAGAAATATCACATCTACTTTTCTGTTGCATTTTTTACAATAAACAATATGCTTGAAATATCTATAATAATATATCAAAACAGCGTTCACAATATTATTTAGATTTCACCCACCAATGACTGCAGCCTCGTCAATTTGCGTGACATCTCAAACCATCACTATTGGTGGTAGAGCTCAAGATTGTGACGTCACACATCGTAGAATTTTCAGTTACCCTAAGGTTAAACCAATGGAGATTTAGACTTAGCGTTCATTCAAAAGTATTCCAACAGTATAAAGTGATAAATGCATTAACCAATGGTGACCCAGCAGCTTATCGGGTTGTTCCAGGGCTCTTTTTTTTTTACATTGTTTTGGCTAATGCATGTATATGGATGTTTATAACCTGCAACAAACATGGTGGTGACAGTTGTTTTTTTGCTATTCAATCCCAAGCTCTACTGTATATCAAACAGTATTACGTCCTAAATTAGTGCGATATTTAGACGAATCAATTTTTTTAACAATCCTAACTTGGAGTCCAATCACATGAAAGCTACAGTAAGGCCAGTATACGATCCACATACAATATACTGTGTACCATGGTGCCAAAGAATGTTTATTTAGTCACACATTGGAGCGGAAAGAACCTGGCCGACAACTTAACTGTGATGAATCGTCATAATTCTTCACAACAGCAGGAATACTGATTGTTGTATCCATCTTTATATTTGAAACATGCATGTTTTTGTATTGTGTTAAGCGTATTTTTTATTTGTATGTGCCTAAACCCAATTGTATTCCACATGGGTAGCATTGCAGTGGTTGGACATTCATATGTAAGTCCATCTCATGCTATACAGAGATTGCTGCAATATTCAGCTGGAATAGGGGGTAAACTAAATGTCATTTCGTGGATGAAGGAAGCAAGGTGAAATGATGTGTTGGTGGTGGAGAGGATAGCAAAGGTCAACAGTCATTCCATCGAAAATTGACCATGTTATGTGGAGAGGCTGGTGCATTCATAAGTCGTAGTCAAGGAATGTCTTTCTGTTTATAGGCGCCATTTTAGTACTAATCTTAATACCATACTCACTCTGAACCCATGGATAGGCAGGACCAACAGTGTACAAATCAGTTGGATAAAAAAGTGTATCTAAATGTTGTTGGTGAAATTCTGTGTACTTTTCCTTGCTACTTTTTTTTTTTTTTTTTTTTTTTTTTTTTAAGGGATATTCCAAATTGTATGCTTAAAGGTGCACTGTGTACATTTTCTGGTGGGGAATGTTCAAAAATATTATTATTTATTATTATTATTATCATTAGTGTTTTTATGGCGCAAAAATAACTACAATGACTACAACATGTATACATTGTTTTTTACTATGAATGAGGTCAACACTCCATATATCTGACCTGTAATTTATTTTATTTACCCTATATTTTGCCAGTAAAAACATGAAGAACATCCAAGGAAAAGAAGAGTTAAAGAATATTAAATCCAAAATAAAAATCCTATTTTGTCCTTTGTCAGATTGAGTTCTGAAATATTTTTTTTCCATTGTGAGTATGCCGGTTATGATGTTAGTCAAGTCCTTAATCGTCAGCGCAGTTTGTGTCCTTCTTTTTGTGAGTTTGTGAGGGCCTTCTTCCCAGCTGCCAGGAGTATGCTGAAGATAACCATCCACTGTGTCCATGGTGTGAGTTTTGAGGCCCAAATACATTGTTCTAAAATCGAGTGTGATGGTTGTGTCGAAAATAGTCTGCGGTGCCTTATTCATTTCCGTCCAATATTTT
This sequence comes from Chaenogobius annularis, assembly GCA_015082035.1. Taxonomy (NCBI): domain Eukaryota; kingdom Metazoa; phylum Chordata; class Actinopteri; order Gobiiformes; family Gobiidae; genus Chaenogobius; species Chaenogobius annularis. The sequence goes on from BJKM01000770.1 coordinate 171,456, forward strand.
TGTGCAACAGGACCAGACACATGGTAATGGTTTGTCTCCTGGTAACCACAGTTTCCCCAACATTCTGCCCCTCCCTGTGAATAATGAGCTCTCTGACATGGTGTTATGAAAAAACAGGTCACATTCTTCCAACAGAATTTCCTCCAAACATGAGATTTTGTGGTCCTCCTTTGTGAAATACACACGTTTTCCCACTTCTAGTTCGTCAAAACAAAAGGACCCTCTTTTTCCCTTTTAAATTGTATATATTTAGTAGATTGGCTGTCCAAGTCATTAATGCATTTATGTAAGTCAGAGGGTTATAATTGTCGATTATAATGACTCCTTATTTGCAAATACCTATAAAAGTCCTGTTTCTCCAAGCCAAAGAATTATTTCAACATGTCAAAGCTTTTCATTTGATTTTCTTGTACAATCTGGTAAAAAATGTGTATGACTTTTGTTGTCCAAATCTTAAATCTCTGGTCGGTGCTATTTTCCTTAAAACTTTGGCCATAAGCCAACCAGTTTTAGCTTTTAATATCTTTGTTTAATGTATATGTTTTGATAAGCACAGATTTTACCCAGGGATTCTCAACTTCCTCCATAAGGCCGTTTGTCATCCGCCAGTAGGGCCTATACAGGAACCTCCAGCACAGCATTACACTAAATATTTTTCCATTGTGTCTCGTACTCCGCGTCACACCAGATCAGCAGTGCTCTGATTTGAGCTGAAATAAAGTAACGTTGTAGGGTCTTGAATCGAATACAAGGTTTTTACCATGCCATATAAATCTAGAGATTGTTTTATTCCACTCATCAAACAGCCGGTTAGGGATGGAAATTGGCAGAGTCTGGAATAGATAGAAAAATCTGAGCAAAACACTCATTTTAATAGTTTCAACACTTCTATTTTTACTTCGAATGCCCATGAGACTTTTAGATTTTAAAAAAAGTCAAATATGAATGAATATGTGAATACCATTGTCACATATAACGGATAAGCACATCCTCTAAGTACATCTCCCCGGTAACAGCTGAAAAATAGTACCGTACTTGATAAAACTGATTTCATTAAATGATGGTGCAAACATTGACACTGTCATAGCAACAGCATGCAAACTGTCAATCATTTCTGTGCTTCTATTTTTAACATATTATCTCCATGCTGTTTGGATTCTGTTTTCTTTATTTGAAGCAGAAATACTAGTGCACCATTTAAATACATGCCAATTACACTATGGGTGCATACAGTATGTTGACTCTTGAACACATCTTCATTATAATATTGCCAACGTTTCCATCTGATGTCCACAAACATATCTTAGAACAATATTGTGGAGTGAATGGGCAGTTGGAATGGTGCTGGCTGGAGATGTAGGCTGGTGTGAGCAGTGAAACTAATGGCTAGCCCGGGGTGAGCACGGCGCGGCAGAAGGCAGAGCTTGTGAGCAGTCTGGTGGGCCACGTGTCCAGCTTTGGCTGCCAACGAGGACACCACACTCACAGTTTGTGGAGTGTTTACGGACGGGTGCACCGCAGGGTCAAATGGGTGAAACACAAAAGCTGAGACTAAAATAAATATAGCGATACACTGAACATGCTGGCTTCTGAGGGCGAATATACTGTGTTGGTGTGGTTATTTTGGTCTTGAAGGGACGTTCAAATTTGAGTGATTGTTTATTCATGCGATATGGAATAAAAAAGTATTGGAGAGTTGGTCAACTGGTAAATGATGATTGATCTAAAAATTCAAAACTTTTGTGTTGATAAATGTAATTATTAACAGAAAATAACGTCAAGGTGCTGCAGATGTACAAATTAAGTCACAATCAAACAAAAATGTTGAACTACGAGTAATATTTGTCATATGTCTTTTATATGTAAAGTATCCTGCATGACATTTTTCAGGCAGGCTATAACTGCGTTCAATTATTTTCAAGTAACACCCTCATTGATTACAAAACAATTTGTAGTAACCCAAAGCATATGTGCACAAAAGCTAAAGCTTTTACTTTTTTTCTGATAAAAACAAAAACAATGTAACCATCTAAAAATACTGTATACTTGCAGTCATCTTTGGGGACACCATTTTCCCCTGGGAATGCAGACAATAGCTTCAGATGCAGTAACTCACCTTGCCTCACCTGGTGTGTGTGCCACATCAAGGGGGTGGCCCACTTTCAAGCTCCAGCTAGAACCTGTTTGTCACTTGTTCTCCTCTCGGTTTTCTCTGACAATATTTTGTTAATTAAAAGGGAAATAGTAGTTCTATTTCATAGTTTTCTCTATTTCCCATCTCAACATTATCTTAACACTCCCATCATGACATGTCAGAGAAATCAATGTATCGTCAAAGCCTAGAGTAATGTATCCTCAGCAGTGGCACAGACGAGTGTTAGCTGCTCATCACTCTCTGACTGCTTATCATAGGAAAACAATATGGCAGCTTTGACATCCAATTAATTTGATTAGCTACGGCATGTCATTTCCCCTTATTAGAATTCCCTCCTGATTAATTCCCCAACGCTAATGTGAACATTTATGTTTTTAACTTAAGGTATTAAAACAATATACTATTTACTACAACAAGTTAAGACAAATAATATATTTGAACTCTTGGGTAAAATATGAAATTTAAATGGCAGTGTATTCTGCATAGAATAAAAATACATGATCAACCTCAAAGTAAAATGTAATTATTGTCTACTTGACAAGCCTCTTACCAGCAGAGCTCCTCAAATCACTTACCAGTCGTGCGAGAAACGTCTAAACAGCATCCACATCATCTTTGCAGTAAGATAAGGCTAGTGGCTAATGGTTACAGTATCTTAAAAGGTAATATATTGATTTCCAAATGTTTAAATCCTCTTTACCTACTTAGTATACAAGGGCAAAAACCATTCTTGAGCGTCTGTCATATGGCGCTCATTATGCATCTACACAACTCAAGTGTAGTGTTATTTCCACTATGCAAATATTAATACATCATAGTCACTGCAACTGTTATACCTCATTTTCAATCTGACAACTACACTATTAATTCAATATAGCTCACACCTACTGGATGTTAGAGCTTCTACGAGCATTGAACTGCACCCATTCACCAGCTAGTTGTTTAAACCTTCAAATGTTTTCATCAGAATCAGAAATGTTTTATTACCATCTTCAGCGGTAATCATAAAACAATGAATAATAACTATAGAAAAAATATCGACTATGCAAAAATAAGGGCATGCAAAATAAAATATGTGTAAGAATATAGTTAAATATAATATACTATATAGAGCAAGTTCAGAGCAATATTCCAAACCAACAGTGCAATTAGGTGAAGTATTATTGACATGAATTGACATGAAATTGACATCTAAAACATACCTGAAGTTGTGTTGTGTGTTTCATTCATGCATGTTTCAATAATCCTGTTTTTAGTCCATCTTCCTCCCCAGAGCTCAAACTACATACCCTCTCCTTTGTGCTTTCAAAGCCCACACAGTTTTACCAGACCTTCTTTTATCATGCATTCAACACTGTTTCTCTTCCTCTTCCTTTTGCATTTTATCTATTTTTTAACTTTAACCAGTTTTGCATTCTGAACTTTTGTAAATCTTATTAGAAAATTTTGTAATCACTTGAGTATCTATTTTCTTTCCATTGCTATTGCTTCCACTTGCAACAAATTAGCATCCAAACATATCCATCTTCCCAAAATATCTTGACACTTTTGCCCTATGTCCATTTACTTCTAGGAGAGCTTGGACATGCCAGACGAAAAGAGATTTGCGAAGACAATGCAGGCTCAGTGCCAACAGCAGCAGCTAGGCTTTGGAGCAGCTAGGCTTTGGAGTGAATGGAGAAGAGAAGGGAACCAGTGCTGTCCTAAGTGCTTGAAGTGAAACTGAGAATTCAATAAGTCTCCAGACACGTGTATAATTCAGGAGATACCAGGAACACAATAAAAACAAAAGAGGCAGTGAGTTGGAAGTACAGAGGAGTACTATCTGCAGAGGAAAGCTATGCCTTAGCTGCATAATTGATTAGTGTTGTATCCGTGGTCTACACTTCATTGTTCTATGGAGGCAAGTGATCTGTGAGGCGAACATTGGCACTTATGTAGTCTACCTGTCCGGCAAACTACAAGGATTAAAGTAAAGTCAAAGTAAAAGGAAGTAGTTCTGGTAGTAGATGTACAAGTATGGGAGGCAAGATTGCAGAGTAATGCTATCTGGGTGGTGAGTCTATAATACTTAAATTGAAAGTGTAAAGCAATTTCTATGAACTTGAGGTGCAAAATGGACACTGAAATGGATTGTGAAATAGTAACCCAGTGATTGCTGTGTCAGTGAATATAAAGAGAATCAGCGGTTTCCAGCTGTTCCACATACAAAAAACTGAGGCAGTGCTTGATTGTGATATTATATATGTGATAAGTGATTAAATAATATAGTGTAACTAATTTTAAACCTGCTTTGAAAATCTATTCTGTACATTTCCAGTTTGACTGTAATCTTTTATTTTCAAGGTTCAATACAATAAACTATTTGCAGCCATACCACCTTGAGAATTCCCAATCTTGTCAGATCTCGGAAGCTAAATATGCTAAACGTGGGTATTCCAGGTGCCACAGTGGGGCATCAGTGTTGTGTCCATAGACATGATCCTTCACCCATCTTGTCCAGCCAGTGTCCATGTACGCTTGTGTATGAATAAGAGTTTGTTTTTGTGTGAGTGAATGCGGAGCAACGGATATTAATGAGCCCATGGCTACAATCTGGCACGTTTACAATATGTATATCATATATACGTTATTTAAAGCTTGGGTCAAATTCACAAGCAGTATTTTCAGGCACACAGCTTTAGAACAGCTTTTTCAGACGGTGAAGTGAAACTAGGATGGACCACCAAAGGGCCGCCAATCAGTGCGCTGCTTTCTGTTCTTACTTCCAGGTTAACAAGACATAAAATACTTTATTATTAGGTGCAGACAGCGCACAACAGTCTCGATTTAGTACTTTATTAGATACTTTTTGGTGGAAAACACTAATTTGACTCATTTACAAAAACTCCAGCTTCAAACGACCAAATAAACAAATAATAATAATAATTTGAAAGGACAGCTTGAAATGGGAGGACATTCAGCAAATTATCAGAACCAAGAATCAATGCTGAGGATGCTTCAAAACCTGGCATATTGAGCAGAGCTTCTCAACTAATCTATTGCAGCGATGTGTTACTGAGAACACGGATGCTTACGATCGTTTGGTCGAGAAGGTGTCAGTCAGAGAACAGAGTCAATGTTTTTATTTTTAGGATCGCAGCATCAACTTACGTAACACAAAGGCAAGTTGGCTTAGAGTGGCAAAGAAAATATATTTCAGTCATGAGCACACAGCTAAACACAAAACTGTTTTGAGCTTAGATTTGACCAATGCCAGAGTAGCAGGCCTGTCTCAATCCTCTCAGGAAGACTGTTCCTGATTTTAGGCTGCCATAAAACTGAAACGCACATGTCCCCATGGTTTAGATCTGACTCTGGGCACCAGCAGGAGGCTCGAGGGTCCCTGAGATCGTCCAGAGGTCTACTCAGATCGTCCAGTCCGAGATGGTTCATATAGAGCTGCGAGTTATCGATTATTTTAGTAATCGAGTAATCTATCCATTCTCTTTTTTCTCGATTAATCGAGTAATCTGGGTAAATTTTTTTTGTACATTCAGTAAACCATTTAAAAGCATATTAAATCATTTTTAAAATAATGTTACGTTCATAGTAATAAACAAATACAAAATAAGAATTTCTGCTTAAAATAACATTTCTGTTTGTATATAAAGAATATATTATAAAAAGGACTAATTAACTTGTCACAGACCGTTTATAAACAGTTACAGTAGCTATGAATAATTTGCGTTTCTTTCACATGACTTAAAATAAAGACATTTGTAAAACTTTGTGGGTGGGACCAGTGATCCTGGTGTTTGGAGCTCTGCATTTTGCTTTTGTCGTTGTTTCTGTGTGCCGCACTTTGGCCTCTGCGTCTCGGACTTTCTGTTTCACAATAATTATTATAACATACCCGTGGTCCTCCGTGCTGTTTCCATGTGCATTGGCTGTTTTAAAGTACGAGTGTGACTGGGAAGAAGAGTTGTTGAGTGGGGGAGTGCGGGGGTCCGCGGTGGCGTGGCGAAGGCGCTGGGGTGGGCGGCGCACGGAGCTAGATGCGGTTTTTAGAGTTGCAGCTCGGATTATTATAATAGATCCATGCCTCTTTAACTCATCAAAACTCTTCCGAGTCGCACTTGTGAGTTTAAAACGCCCCGCTCTCTCCTCCTTTGTGTCCTTCAGAGAGGAACAAGCTCCGTGTGAAACAAAAAGCTCACAAGTCGTTCCGTGCGCTCCGTGCGCCACAGATTCACATGTTTTATTTATTAAATATGTAAATTAACGAATCATCGAGGCAAAAATAAGAATCAAGCGTTTTTTGTAATCGAATTATTTGATTTACTCGAGTAATCGTTGCAGCCCTAGTTCATTATGCACATAACATGTCCGAGATGTACTTTGGTGCTAGGCCATGGAGACTTGTATACAAGCAAAGTTGCTTTAAGTCTATTCTCTGAGCCTCTGAGCCAGTGCAGAGACCTGAGCACAGGACTAATGTGATCAGTACTTCTGGTTCTAGTCAGGACCCGAGGAGCAGCATTCTGGATGTACTGCAGCTGTTTTACAGCTCGTTTGGGAGAGCCAGTGAGCAGGCCGTTACAGAAGTCTAATCTACTGGAGACAAACGTATGGATAAGTCTCTCCAGTCTGGTTTAGACACTATACTTTTGATTTTTTTTAGATGGTAAAAAGCTGCTGATGTTATTGATTTGACATGGTTGTTAAATTCAAGTCTGAGTCCATTATTACCCCTGACATCTAACACTTTCTCTTGGTTTCTGTGTTCCAAAGACGATGATTTTCAGTCTTGTCTGAGTTCAGCTGGAGAAAGTTGTTTTGCATCCACACACTGATCTGTTGGATGCAGTGACAGAGTGAACCAGTGGTCCATATTCACCTGCCGTCAGTGAAACATAGATCTGAGTGTGTCTGCATAATTGTGATAGGACACTTTTCGCTGCGTATAACTGACTAACGGCAGCATGTAGAGGTTGAACAGAAGGGGTCCCAGGATTGACCCTTGGGGCACCCCACAGGTCAGGGGCATGTGGTCTGAGCACAGTTACAATTTCAACACAAGTACTTCCTGTCTTCCAGATGGGACCTTAACCAATTTAGGAGTAGTGCCAGTGATGCCCACCCAGTCCCCAGTCTCTGTAAGAGATCACGACATGATCGACAGTGTCAAAAGCAGCACTCAAGATCTAACAGAATTAAGACTTCTTTGCCCGCGTCAGTGTTCAGGTGGATGTCATTTGTCACCTTGACAAGAGCAGTCTCAGTGCTGTGATGAGGTCTAAAACCTGACTAAAATACAAATGAGTTGTTTATTAAGAGAAAATCAGTGAGCTGTTGGTAAACAACCTTTTCAAGGACTTTGCCCCAAAATGGCAGATTAGAGATGGGCCGGTAATTACTCAGTATTGCGGCATCAAAACTGCTCTTCTTTAGGAGAGGCTTTATGATCGCGGTTCAAAGACATTGGAAATGTTCCAGATTGAAGCGACATGTTCAACTATGTGAGTGAACAACTATGTGAGTGAACAAATGTTCAGCACAGACTTACTAGAAATCTGGTGGGTAACACGTCGAGGCAGCATGTAGATGAACTCCAACTGGTGATGATCTCCTGGACAATTTATCGTTACAGGTGCAAAGTGAGATAGCTCTAAGCATTAGGTGGTTTAGGGTTATTTTTTGCATTGTGGAATGCAAACAATTTATGCCTTGAACTTTGTCATTAAAGAATAATGCAAAGTCATTACACTTGGATGTGGAAATTACTTCTAACGTAGCTGAGCTGGAGGGTTTGTTCACGCTGTTTAATGTGGCAAATAGAACACGCGAGTTGTTACTGCGAGCGTCCAATTATTTCAGAAAAATACCCTTCCCTAGTTCTACATAAAATGAGGTTGTACATGTACAACTTCTCTCTGTAAATCTCTTTTTGAACCGGGAGCTTTGACTTGCACCATTTCCGTTGACTGCACAGCCATTGCACCCGAATCAAATTTCTCCGTGGCGCTTCTGCTATTTTTTAATCATTTTAGCCTTCATAGGCGCAATGGTGACCAGGACATTCAAAACACTAGATGTAACACAGTTCAACAAATATTTCATTAGAACATGAAACATTTTCAAAGTTTATCATTTCCAATAAACAGTTCTCCTGTGCTGTCATTTATGTGTCTCCTCCAAACAACTGCAGGACCAGCCGGTGGTTTGGGAAAAACAGACAGGTCAAAAAAGACACAGAAATGATCAGACAGAGCAACATCGACCACATTGACGTTTGAAATATTAACCCCCTTTGTAATTAGAAGATCTAGAGTGTGCCCTCTGCTGTGGGTGGGCCACTCACGTGCTGAGTAAGACGAAGGTTTCAAGGACAGCATCAAGTTCTTTAGCGTTTCTGTCACAAATGTTTTTCAACATGACATTGAAATCACCAGTAAGACCAAACTATCAAAGTCTGTGCATACAGCTGAAAGCATCTCAATATAATCATCAATAAAACTTTGGCATGCTGGGAGGCTTGTATAAAACAATAAAGAGAATGGATGGAGACTTTTTAGCTGAATTTTAAACGGATACATACTCAAATGAGAATATGTACTATTCACTTACACTCTTCTCCCTTTTTGTTTTCTTGCGTTTCAGATTCAAACTTCTCTTAGTTGCAAATTCTATTAGAACTAAATTCCTGTGTTTTTGTTCCATGTTTCAGTTAAAACATAAAATCAAGATTATAAGAAGAAATAAATTATTAATTGAGAATGATTGTTGCATAAGGATTTAGGGTGGCATTTGTTGGTGCAGCAGGAGTCGGGGACAGGTTGTGCGGGAAGAGCGATTCATTGTTGAAATCTTTGATCATTGCTATATTTAGGCATGAGAATCACATCTTTATGCCGTGATGTGGGATCAGACATGGGAATGAGGAATCTGTAGTGGAAGTAGAAGTTGCAGGGAGACCCAAGGCTGCTCTGAGGAGCAGTTGGAGCTGAATCCTTTGCTGGTGGTGGTGGAGTGCTGCTGATGAATCCTTGGTGGAGGCTGTGGTTGTGGCGCTGTTGATGTTGAAACATTGGCTTGGTCTCTGGCTGATTGAGCAGGAATTCTCTTCTCTCATTCCTCTCTTCCAAACTGTCACTCGGGACCCTGTCCAGGCCAATCCAATGCCTCAGAGCGTGGAGTAGGTTCTCTGTCAGTACCTCACTCAACCGCTGCATAGATGTGTGCATTTCTCTTAAACAGGTCCTCTCGTTTCCAGAATAGATAGCAGTTCTCAATGAAGTGCAATCCTCCAGGTGTATACTTTTTGGACAGCCATGTGTTCAGCTGAAGCAGCAGATAACTGTTTATCTTCCTGTCTTCCTGGAAAAGGTCCACTCATGAATTTTTTATTTCCATTTTATCAAGCACGTCGAATCAATCTTTTTTCACTTAACGCCTCGTTCAAGCACAATGCACAATCAGCTTTTTAACTCCTCGATGTGTGGCCAAAAAATTAGGAATGAGTGACGTAATCTCAGAAGTAGTGACGCTGGGAAAATAGTTTTCATTTTTTCATGCATTCATATATCATAATTATAAATGTTTTGGAAAAAAAAACGGATTAAAAAGCAAAATAAATAAGGAAAGCAGCTATAGCAAGCTGGAGCCAGCAGGAAAGCGTCTGACTCTTCGGAAAGCAGGGGTCGGAAGCAGGAAGCACATCAACTATCATCTACTGTAATTTTGTCCAACTTCATCCAATATCTTTCTTATACTGTATGTAAAGTAATAACATAACCCTTAAAAAACTTTGCTAATTGTGCAATAAATTGATCCAATTTACTTCATTAGACTTTCTATCTGTCCATCTTCAATCAAAACCCTTTAATCAACATACAAAAAAAACCAAAGAAACAACATAAAGCAGAGCCACCGAAACTATACTGTCAAGTTTTGGTTTTTTTTTAACACAAGATCATCTTTAACGAGACATTTGTAGAAACCAGCAGACCGTGCATCTGCCTTGGTGCCAGCTCTTTCTGTGTCTGGCTATTGTGAAAGCAGCCATTGTAAATCGCTTTAGTTTTACTCCTCTCCCATTTCCACAACAATTACCGGAATGAGAATGCACTGTGTTAATAGAAAACCTTTGTCTCGCGAGGGAAAACAAACAAACAGCATTTGCATCTGCTTGACCTGCACAAACGTATAGGCACTTTGTGGTGTTTTAATGCTTCGAGAATAGTTTTTTTTATCTTTTTTCTGAAGGTACACTGCCATGATTTGTACATAGAGAGGATTAACAGGACATGACAGCAATAAAAGACTGAGGCTGGAGTTTCAGGTCCGCTGGGATGCCATCCGATATTACCATCTGGCTGCTTGATCCATGATGATTTTTTATTTGTATGTAGAACGCAGGATACAAACTATGGACCATCCCAGCCCTTCTGCCGCGTCTGATCTGGCTGTTAACATCATGGGATAAAGATTATTTGCATGTATGTCTTCTTTTGTGAAATTTTACCACAAAACTAACTTGGTGATTACATAAACAAAGAACAAATTCAAGTGAATTCCATTTAATACATATTAAGATACAATCATTTGCACAAAAGCTGGAAGGATACCTTGATTTACAGGAAATATGTTTCCCCATTATGCTTTTTGTGCAGTTTGGTTGACAGCTACACTATCAAATGATTGTAAAGTGCTGTACTCATCAACAGAGAAAACAAAATAAACATGTCAAAAGTAGAGAATGTTAGCAACATGGATTCTGGTGTATGCAGTTGTTTTCTCTATATTCTTGTTTATAAATAGTACTCCAGTATAATATTTGCAAGAATATTTTTCATAGAATATCAGTATATATTGTGAAAGTATGACTTTGTTATCCAAATCAGACCATGGTCCACGGCGTACATCCAATTATAAAATGCTCTATCAATCGCAGACCTGGAATTAAGACCCCTATCCAACTCTTAAATATGTTTTGGGATGAGAACCCGTTAGTGTTGACGTGAAGCAAAAGGTCAAAGAAATATAACAATAAAAAAATATTGGAAGGCTGTGTCCAAACAACTGTTCACTGTAAAGACAACCTTCTGCCAAATACAAAGAATAACCCACTATGCAAAAGTAACCAAACGTTAGAAAACATGCCACTTAGAGATGTTAGTCATTGTAGTTCTAGGCAATATTGCGATAGCCTGGCTCATGCCATGGCAATGTGCCTCTAATTCATCATGTTGTCAACGCTTTTTGTTTTTTGAATGTATATTTAACATTTCTTGAAAGACCTCTGTGATAATGTTTAACGTGACAAATGCCAGCTGCGCACTGCTAACAAGATAAATATTCATGAGAAAAATTGTCATTAGTGGCCAAAACAGGTTAAATGGCACGTTAGCATCATTATGGAAAGGGCAACAGCTCAATAGGAGTGAAAGGCTTTTGAATCTGCTTCCTTGTTTTGAACACATCAGAAGACTATAGAACACAATCACGGCTTACACATCTATGTTCATACGAGGTTATTTTTAAGTCCCTTTGCATGCAGCAGCTGTGAGCACGCCACAAAGGACAAGATGTGACAAACATGCGAGTTTACAAGGCACGCAGACAAGGGCTGAGACGTTGGGTGTCAGTATTAAACCCACCTGCTCCCTGACAAACAAAGGCAGCCAGAGGAAGAGCGTAGGACGACAATGGTGAACGAGCTTTAGATCCGAGACAGTGACATTTCTCAGCATGACATCGTTCTGAGCACTGGCAAGACAGCCCTGATGCAAGGTTGCAACAGCATCAAATGATGTTAATGTTTTGAGGACTAGAGCAGGTGTAAGCAACTTTTGTGTAACTTTTCAAAATGCGTTAAATTCCGGTATTTCAAACATAAAAAAGTAGAAAGAATTGTATTAATAGAATTAAAGTGGCTGTACCAGAGTTTTACCGTGTTAAAAATGTAGGAAAAAGAAACATCACATTTGTCACAGTATTCCTTTCATCCTAATTCTAAGGGAAACAAGTTTCAAGAGACTTTTCCACTATTTTGCTAACACAAAAGTAGTTATTTTTAAAGGCAATACGTTAGGAGAGGATTATAGTAACTAAGTAATGAGATCTAACTTTGTAAGCTTTGAATGCTGTTGGAGTAGTTTGTTAACAACGCAGCTAACAGCAGGCTGATTTCAACCATTTACACTATTTCTGTTTATTCTGGGGCTTAACAGCCTAATATCACAAAAAATTGGAATTGGAATACAAAAAACGAGACTGCTTCTCATACACAAACAATTTCTCTAAGAGTTGTGAAGTGTCTCGCGAAAGAACTCAAATGCACTTTCAAAGTAAATCTATTTTACTATTGAATCTGCTGACTTTGTGCTCAGGGACTTGTAAATAAATATATACATTGCCTACAGGGTAAGAATAAATCAAACTGTGAACGAAAAGAGTTACGTATCTTTGTCATAATAAAAAAACATGACATTTCACACACTAGACAATATGTATTTATATATATACAACTATAAATAATCTATACAGCTAAATATTCTACAAGCAGTTTTTCATTCAAGGCAAAGCCACATAATCATTCCTTTCTAATATTTACCATTAATCCCAGATTTAGCAGCACATATCTGAAGATAAACACACCAGTTCCCACTCTATAGAGAGCAAGTGAATTGAGCTTTTCTATACTTTGCAGCAAAACCCTTTTAATGCTGTTGACATAATCTCCTATTTTCACTATCACAAAGACTTGAAATGAGAATCTTTAGACTGAATTATGGCATAAACCCGACTGCGGTGCCCAAAAGAAGCTCTGTAGCAAAAAATAATTACACCTGCTTCAAGTGCGGATCTCACTTCAAGTACACATAACACATGTCGCAACAATAAGAGTGAATTCTAAATTTAGACATCAATACTACAGGGATTACAATGATTGATTTTGCATTGATAGCCCATAATAGTAAACATATTGTTTCATTGAAAGACACCCATAGACAGCCAGGTTGTTAGATACACCTGTTACAGCAATTGATTTAAACAAATAACAAGAGCAATGCATTTGGCCAACAAAACAGTCTTGTGCAGGAATCAAAATGCGATTTGCGGTACTTGGAATGCAGCCGGGTTGATGGAAGTATAAATATTGATCTAATAATGGGATTTTTTTAGAAGCAAATTTCTCTGATATTTAACAGAGAATTGATCTGACAAAATAAAAATGCCAAGCTGAGACAGAGGAGAATGCTCAGAAAGGTTATAGACGACGGAATGGCAACACTCAGATGATCTGGTCTAAGGCTTTATCTGACAAGACAGATATAGCATGAAATAGGTTGCGAGAGGGGAGAGACATTCAGCAAACAGTATGCAGCGCCTCAAACTTCACAATTGGTGAACTGCTCATAACATCTCGCAGTTGGCAAATGTATTTTTTATGTTTAATGTTTCTGTTTAGTAATATGTAAAAGCCTTATACACAAAGCATTCAGAGATAGTGCTATTCCTCATTTGATGTTTGCAAATGGTGGTACAGATCATCTGAATTTCGATAGCACAATTATTATTTTTTTTACTATACCGAGGCACAAGCAACAAGCACGGGCAACTCTTCATCTGATTATATTAGCTTGCAAAAATGTAACTTCAACAAGTGTGACCGCTCAGTATTTGTTAAAAAACAAAATCACAAAATCAATAAACTTTGGTCTTGTAACACAGACACACACAGAGCAGCACCTTTCTAATGTAACAGAAACGAGGGGGATGTATCGGTGACAGTGGAGAGGTGGGAGAGCTCAGGGCTGATGCGGCTGCTCTCCTGTCTCTCCTGTCACTGGCTTTAGAGATATGAGCCCCACCTCCCACACGGTCCACGACAGCGCTCTGATTTAGACCCCCGGAAAAATGGGAAGTGAATATTTTATTGAAAGCCTGCTGCCTTACGCTGTTGGGTAATGTAGTGACAGGAAGCTGAGCTTAACTTTTAATAAAGCATAGATTTCAATTCAACTTCAAATAGAACTGAGAGGAGGATGACGGAGGAGGTACAAGAGTGTGTTCATATTTTTATCGTATGGCCAGGGCTATAGTTTAAGTCACCGGTGCAATGTTATTTCAAAGAACAGCAACAATTAGGGTTACATTTGAATCTGGATTGTATGAAATCCACTGAAGTTTAGACTTCTTTGAATGCATCAGATTAATAAAATTCTCGAGGCCCCACGGTCATCCGCATTTCCACTTGCAATATAGATAGGTAAATATATTGTTTTTTCTAAAACAGAGTCCAGATAACTACAACTGAATCTTTTTCTACAATGGAACACTCCTGGACGAATGAGGGATTACACCGACATGTAAATATATATTTGCATGTATTGCTTTCCACAACAATCATTCAGATATGCAAGTATATGTATAGTCTGCCATTCAATTAGTATTGGCAAAAATAAACAGGTTTCATTAAGGATGCGTTCCCACTTTCCCCATGTCCTTTAGTTTAGTTTGGTCTTTATTTGAAGGGACAATGTACAGAGACATTAAGATGGTAAAAAACAAAGATGTTCCGGACCAGATTGTAGCTAAATAGCTAATAGCTGTAGACCCAACCTTTGCCATAGTCACTACTTTTCCAATCTTATCTTAAAAACCCTATATAAGATTCACTTATTTTAACGCATAGCTGAATTTTAAACCAGAGTTTAAATGCTCGAATTTTGCCAGGGCGACCAGAGCGGCACAGCAACCAATCAGAGATTACGCTCCAGCAGGGGTGGGCAGTTATTTTTCCTCGAGGGCCATATTGGAATCCAGGTGAGTGGCGGAGGGCCGGCCCGCGATCATTGGTGTAAAAAATTCTCATCATTAAAAGCACTTTTCTGTAAAATACTGGCTACTGAATCTATTATTCTTTAATTTCATGTTATCTTTATTAAGGACACAAGTGCAGACACATGTTACAGCGCCAAGACAGTTAAAAATAAAAGAAACTAAGAGTAAAACACATATGATCCCCCCGGATGAAAAACAGGCCGAGGGCCTGACCGGCCCCTGGGCCGCAAATGCCCAGTGTGACGTACATACGCATTACCCGGAAGACCAGGGCGGCTGCCTTCAAATGTACAGGCGGCCAATTTCTGCGGCCAGCACGAATTTGGCCGCCGTGGCATGAGTGGCGGAATTTTGGTGATGTCGCTCTAGCGCCACCTACAGGAATGCATAAACATTGCATTGACTTTTATTAGTGAAATTCTGGCAGAGCATTCCTTGATGTGCCCTTGATCCTAAAAGTCCATCAGACCTATGCCCCATTTTGTACAGTTTGGCCTCTAGGGCCCTCCACACCAAATAATACAAAACAGGCTTAAAAGGGCTAGTGGCGCAATGGATGATGCGTCTGACTACGAATCAGAAAATTCTAGGTTTGACTCCTGGCTAGCTCGCATGTAATTTTTTTTTAGCTTTTATCTAAGATGGCGCCGCAGACGGATGCCCTGGCTTTTTGGTGCTCTTTGTTTTGTACGTTTTTATTCATAAACTGTGTGTCATCGTGCTCTTACACCCGTGAAGAGCTCTTGTCCTTCCAAACCACAACTCATACGGACCTAGTTCCAGTTTTTTTAGCTTCTGCTGCAGAATAAGCCCTTCTTTTGGCTAAAAGAGTGAGACGCCGCAGACAAGGAAAGCGTGCGGGAGCCTTCGTGCGTCTCCGTAGACGCGGCACTCGGACGCCCTTACCTGGAATTTTCCTCTCTAACGTTCGCTCACTCTCCAACAAAATGGATGAACTGATGCTGCTGATGAGACGAAACAGAGACTTTTCTTCATCTCCTGTTTTGTGCTTCACGGAGACGTGGCTCAGCGAGCTGGTCCCGAACTGCGCCGTACGGCGGAAGGGCTTCGAGCTTCTTCGGGCGGACAGACAAAGCAATTTCTCCGGGTGAAAAACACGGGGGAGTCTGTTTTTACATCAACAACGCCTGGTCATCGGATGTGACTGTGATCTCCAAGCACTGCTCTCCTGATCTGGAAAATCTCTTCATTAACTGCAAACCATTCTACTCTCCACGTGAGTTCGCTTCATTCATTCTGGCTGTTGTTTACATCCCACCGATCGCAAACGTGCACGTGGCACAGCGCGCGCTCGTGGACCAGATTCTGAGTGTGGAGCGGACCTTCCCGGACTCCTTGTGTAATATCCTGGGTGATTTTAACAAGGGGAATCTCAGCCACGAACTACGAAAGTACAGACAGTTTATTTAAGTTCCGACCAGAGAGCAGAGCAAATTGGATCACTGTTACACAACAGTCAGTAACGCCCTCCGCGCCGTGGCTCGCGCTGCTCTGGGCTTTTCAGATCACGCCATGGTTCACCTGATCCCCACGTACCATATAAAAACCTGCAGTGAGGAAATACTGGCTGAGCAACTTAACATCTTCTACTCCAGGTTTGATGTGACCACCCCCTCCCCCATGGTGGCCACCTCTGCCAACCCAACCCTGGTCCCCTCCACCACTCTCTTAGTTCAGGAACAGAATGTAAACAGGCTATTTCGGAAATCCAACCCCCGAAAAGCTGCTGGACCAGACGGTGTCTCTCCTGCCACCTTAAGACACTGTGTAGGAGAGCTGACCCCCGTCTTCACAGAAATGTTTAACACCTCTCTGGGGTCATGCCACGTCCCAGCCTGCTTCAAGTCGTCCATCATTGTCCCTGTCCCCAAGAAGCCCCGGAGCACCGGACTTAATGACTACAGGCCTGTGGCGCTGACGTCTGTAGTCATGAAGTCATTTGAACGTCTTGCCCCACCTCAAGTCCATCACCTCCTCCCTGCTGGACCCCCAGCAGTTCGCCTACAGAGCCAACATGTCTGTAGACAACGCCATCAACCTGGCACTCCACTTCATCCTGCGGCATCTGTTCTCCCCGGGAACCTACGCCAGGATCCTGGTTTTGGACTTCAGCTCAGCATTCAATACCATCCTCCCTGCTCTGCTCCAGGACAAGCTCTCCCAGCTCAACGTGCCCGACTCAGCCTGCAGATGGATCACTGACTTACTGATCGGAGGCAGTGCGTGCGGCTGTGGAAGAATGTCTCAGACACTCGGACCATCAGCACAGGAGCTCCACAGGGCTGTGTACTTTCTCCTCTGCTCTTCTCCCTGTACACAAATTGCTGCACCTCCAGCCACGACTCCGTAAAATTGATCAAGTTTGCGGACGACACCACCCTCATCAGGCTCATCTCGAACGGAGAATAAAAAATAAAGTCTAAAGAATAAAGTCTAAATACAGAATAATATGGCCATGCATTACGCAGTCACTCGCAATGGCGTCTAGTTATTACTATTATTTGACAAGAAACATAATCTGCTTCACATCATATTTTCTGACACACACAGACCCTGAGGCAGGTGTTTCCTGTCTGAGCTCGCATAGCTGATACCTTCAGTACAGTAGTAAAAACCATCCTGCATCGTGTCAGCCATAAATTCAGCTCTGTGTGAGTGATGCTTTCAGTCTCCATGGAAACCTATTATAATAGACACCTCTCCCTCCTCTTCCCGCTGTGGGCCGCTCTTTCTCTCTTCTCCGTCTCTCTCCCTCTCCCTCTCCCTCTCTCTCTCTCTCTCCCGCTTTGGTGCGCTTTGGTCCCTCTGCCCCGCTCCATCCACGGCACAGCTCTTTTCAGCTTACTTTGCGCATGTACGGCCAGTCACCCACAGCGAGCATTGCATCGACTCCAAGATGGCGATAACACGGCTGGCTTGCCTCCTGACTCTCCTCTCAACTCACTGTAAGTACAAATACACTCGCCACAACTGCCTGACAAGATCGCCGTTCGCTTCTGTGCAAAGAGAAGCGAATTCTGCGGACTTCGGCGCGGGGTTGGACGAGATCTGAACGCGTTTGGGTAAAGCCACGGCATCCGAAGTGCGTCGAGTAAAGTAACGGTGAAGTCAAAAGTGGACTACAATCAAATTCTCGGAGCATTACCGTGATTTCTCAACAGCGAGGAGGATAACGTTATGGCAAAGTTAGGCTGCGAAGGATATGTGGCACTTGGCTCAGCGCTTTGTCTAAAGGATACGCTTTCAAGTCAAAATTCAGTTCTCAAATTGAGTTTTTGTGTGGTTAACTGTTACTTTGATAACAACACGACCAGTTTGAATCCACGCGTAAAAGTGAGCGCGCGTCTTCGTTTTAGCGCACCCCAAAACGCTCAATCTGGCACCACGTTCTGGTCCTCGTCTCGCTCCACAAAAGTTCCCCCCTTCATCTCCTAACTTTTATACTAACTTAGCGAGCGCTTGAGTGAATTAAAATGAACCAGACCAGCAGCCTACTTTGTGGCTTGTACAGTTAACTATTTAAAACGAGCGCTGATGTGATGTGGCGGGTGAAAGAAGTGATGCGAGCTAACGGTTTTCCTGCAGCGGAATAACGGACTGACCGCGGGAGGAGTCAGGCCACGCACTGTCTCTACTCCAGCCTCCCCCCCTCTCAGCCGTCCCTCACTGTAGGGACTCTTTCAAATGGCACCAGAGCAGAGCTGGTGAACAAAACAGCCGTCAGACAATCGATTTTGTTCGGTCACTAACCCGGTTAAAGCCAATTCTTTCATTTTATCCCATTTAAAAGCAATGAGCGAACACCTGTAAGAATGCTGGAAATCAAATGGATTCATCTATTTATCAAGGCAAGATTTTTAATTTAGGAAGTTCATAATTTATACACTACAAGTTGCTGTAGTTTTTTTTAGTTTTTTTTCCTTTTTAGAGAATGATACATGCCACTTGTTGCTGTGCTGCAGAGCTAGTTAAGAATTCCCTGTTCCCCATATGAACCTCGTTTCTGTGGCTCAACAGTCATAAATTAGAGCCTTCAGAGAGCAATAAAACCCGTATAAAACACTCACAGAAAATGAGAAAGTGATTTAATGTAGATATGCTTACATTTTAAAACGCTTTAATTCAGCACAGGCCAAGAGAAAAAAAGAAGAAAAAAAGATAGACCAGTTAATCCCTCATTTTGTAAAGGCTAATTACAGCTTTGAAAGTATCTCTCCGATTAATTTCAGTATAATACCTCTATTCCTTCTATCCTTGAGGACATTTGCAACTTAGTATTCACCCTCAGTTTCTGCATGAATAACTACTGTATTATTAACTCCAGCGTGAGAGCATGGCATAAAAATGTGGTGCATGTTGTTCTCAGTGGACACAAATGAAGCAAGGTGTGAGAGGACAGATTCTGATCAAAGAAACGCACAGACATGAGAAACTCCTGTGATCTATCATGTGTGTGAATGGGCCTTTCCGCTCGGCTTTAATTAGGAATTGCACTGGGGCTTGTTTGATATCTGCTACTGTATTCTCAACAGTGTGTCTCTTTCTTGACATACCTTGAGGCGGTATTTTGACATTTTTTTCTGCTGCTACGTTTCTTCCCTTTAATGATGTTTCCTTTAAGCAAATGTGTGACGGGGCGTGGGAGCAGTACAATTGACATTTTCAGAAGGGCAGCGAAGTGGCAAAGATTTAAGAAGTTCTTTTGTCTTGGCCGGACAGAGCTTAACCATGTGGCTAAGTGGCTCAGGGCCAGGCCGCCGCTGTCTTTGGAAGCAAGACAAATCTGGCTAGACTGGAGCTGGACACAACCAGTTTATGAATAACTAATTGGTGCTTTTCGACACATGCTAATATATGCAGACTGTAAATAGAGGGTGTGCTGTATTTGGAAATGTTCTTGTTTTAATTGGACGTGTCACAAAATGTATAATTCAGAGAGAAATGACATTGTGGTTTGCTTGTAGGTCACGCTTTGTTATTTTTGTGTCTGTAAGATGTGCTTGTTAGGCTGTTACCATCTTAATGGTGACCCGGTTCCATATAGCTTTCCGAGTGACATCCTACGCCAGCACTGTACGCATTTGTCAGGGGAGCAACAACAAAAAAAAGACGGGAACTATTGTTATTTTAAGTAGATGTGCTTTCGACCGTTCCAATCTGATCTAATGGAATGCTTTGACATTTTCCATTGTTGGCTTTACCTGCGTCTTTCCCTTGAAATATTCCTGAAAGTGGTCTGCACTTCAAGGAGACATCTGCCAGAACACTTCTGCCAAGAGCACAGCCAAGTTATGTGAGATCCTGGAAGATGCTCAAAACGGATAAGGGCAGAGCTAATATAAACTTTGAGATCACACTTATGAGAAACACCTGCGGACACTCTTGACAATTTGCTGCTTCATGAGTGTTTGGAAATAAAACTCATCTCAAGTGTCAAAAAGTTACAGCAATAACTTTATCGTTGCATCCACAAATGTGCCGTTACATTTACTCAAAGGCCAAAATGGATTTCCCTTCATTCAGAGTTGACGTTTTTATGACTTGCTATTATCTGGATTTTCACTCCTGCCTGCCAACCTAATCCAATTTGACTTTATCTGAATGTATGAGATAAGAGAGAATGCGGTCACTAGATTGTTGTTGAACCGCCCTGAGTGTGATAGGCCTGCTGATAAGTTACGTCACCCAGGCAAGCTTTGAACACATTATAGATGGCTGCTTATTGGGTGACAGCCGACTCTTCAAACATTTGCCAAAACCACAGCCAAATGTCATTGGTTTTCATATATTGTTTGGCATGCGCGCCACTGGGCCTGGCAGCGTCGCCCCCCAGATAAGTGCCCAGAGTGGGTCCCAGAGGAGGCGAAGCCAGTTAGATGTTGCTCGACCCACCCAAAGATTGTGAGCAAATGTTTGGTGTTCTCTCTGAATGGCATCTACTATGGTCCCTGTGGGCAGCTTACAAACGGACTGACATTTTACGGTTGAGGCAGTAAATGGCAGAGCAAAAAAGGACACAAGACATGACAGAAAGAGACCTGGGCTGAACTGCATTTTTGAGCCGAGAAATATTTCCAAAGTGAGACCTGTCTTGTAATTGGTCAGTCTGCTTCTATATAAAGTCTCAAAAACCTAAAATCTTGTTGTTTTTTAATTGTTATTGAGAATTATAAATGTGAAATTCAAATGCTGGGTCGACAAGGTAAAAAAAACAAAAAAAAAAACAAAATAGATCCCTCAAATTTGATTTTCAGTATAAGATTTTTCATTTTCAAGACAAATAAAATGCTTTCAATATTGATTTTATGAACAAGAACAAGACAGATTTTTAATCAACGGCCATTTGACTCAAATATTGTATTTTTCCCCCTCTAATGTCTGAATTCTGCTCCAAACCCCAAACTTTTATTTACAGAGAATTGACTGTAGATTTGTCCCCCGTTATTTGAAATTATTGGATCTAGATTAAATTAAAATTGGACAACTCTGCACTAAATTCAAAATATTGCTTGATTTTTTTTAGAGTTTTTTTTGTAAAGTGACCGAATTTATGTAAATGTATTGAAATCTGGACAATGCATTTCAATGTCAGACAAATGTGGGACATAAGAGTCTTTCAGATAACAAACAAGATACTATTTCTGTAGTTTTGACAACTCTTGCAGACTTAGTTAGGATTATTATTATTTTTCTTTTTTCACTTTTACTTGTCTTCATTTAAAACACATTTGGTACTAGATATTCTTATGATTCATTGGTGTGGGAGTAGCAGGGAGTGTGACTAAGCTGCGTATGTGATACAGAGTGAAAATATGTAACTTTTCCTTTCAAACTGTTCTAAAATTCACTTTTGCCAGCTATGTAGATATCTGTACAGACAGCCTGTCCAGCCGTATAGTTGCACATGCTCCTCGCTGTGGAATGACCCTAAACAGCTGAGGAGGACGTGGGTGGAGGTGTTTTCATTTGCGTCGTAACCCGAAATATCCGTCCCTCCCAAAAACCTGAGCGAGTGTGTGTGTTAGCAAATGCAGCATTCCAAATGAAAACCACATGGAGAGCCTCGTAGTATGTGCACTGACTAACAATCACAACCACCTGTTTTCCCTATAGCAGATAAAAGCAGCCCTGTGGAAGAGCGGACCGGGGTCAGAGCAGAGAGGCGTGGAGAGGAGCAGCAGAAGGCCCAGCATAGTCCATGGCAAAACAGTCTTAAGGGTGTGACGCTACAGCCCCAAGAGACACAAATCCATTTTAACTTGTTTTTTATGTGTCTCTTTTGCAGTAAGCCATAGCAGATGCTGAGGTTGAAAAGGCAAAACAGTAACACACTCACGTTCCACAAGAGGCGATGGCATGTGCACGCTGTAAATGTCAATAAGACCGCCATCGCTCATAAACTAGATCCAGGCTCCTAGCAACACACTGACCACAACAGCACATAAAAGTATATAGAGGCTCGGCTATGGGCTGTACTTGTAACTTTTAGACCTTTACACTCCAAAATGTGCTGAACATTTAATGAGGGCTTTTCAGCTGTCTATAAAAACAATTGAATCCTGTCAACACAGCGATATTTATGCTTTTTTTTTTCATTATGTTGGTGATATTGTCGTGTAAATTAGTGTCAAGTATACAGTCTATCATAAGAAAACGAATCAAATCAAAAAGCTCCAAAAAGAGCAGATAAAATGTTTTAATCATAGAAACTTGCTTGTAATCTTTCAGACAAGGGCGTAAGGATATAATTGGTAAGGCTGTAGTCGACTTTTCTTGGTCGACTAAAAACGTGCAATGACGACTGATTGGTCGACCGAAAGGGGGCGTGGCAAAAGCTTTTTAAAACATCTCTGTAGCTCTGATTTGACTATCTGCGTCTCACAAGGCTACAACTGCAGAGAAGTTCATGTTCTTTATATGTAAAAACTCAGATCCTCTCCCAATTCTACAGCTTGGACTGTAATTAGTCGACGAATCCAACCTTAGTTGACCAAGACTCCATCGACAATGAATCGACTAAGGGACTAATCACATTTGTGCCATACTTGAACCTCAATGAAAGCTTTTACATTTCAAAAATATGATCTGATTAATTATTGCGATGACTCAAGATAGCAAGATACAATTTTTTGTCAATGTCGTCCAACTCCATACAAGCAGGTCCATTCGTTAAGCTCATGTTAGGAGGCATTTCTGAAAGTAATTGCTGTCCTCTTTAAGGTAATTGGCTTCGGGAACTTCCTCAAAAGTGACCCTAAAGTAGCTGTTTGTTTGGACAAGGCACTCTTATTCCCTAGATCAACAGGATAATCTGTAAAATGCCTGTGCGCGGGTAGCCCTGTCTTAGAGCAGCATTAGACTGCTTCCTGTTGGTGGTCACATGGTCCCTGGAGGGTGGAAGAGCTCCCTGTGTGCATGTGTGCGTGGATGTATGTGTGTGTGTGTGGATACTGACAGCCAGCGTCAATAGGTCAAAAGAGATCGGCATTGATCACACATCCAAGTACTGTCAGCTCGGTAATAATTCGGCGTTTCATTATTGACGCGACGGCAGCAATGAACTAGGCTCCAGGCTGCGCTCCTGTTCAGACTTCTAACCTAATAATGATATTGGCTTTATCTTTTGTTTACCACACATAAACAAAAGGACAATTACCATCTAAAAATATCCGTAAGGCATCAGATGACCTCAGGGTTTTGATAAGAATCCGTTCCAAATGACTGGTCACGGCATCAGAAATGTAGCAGTGAATGTACAGCGTGTTAACTCAGATATCTCGTTATAATGTCAGGGAGAAATACTGTGGCTACATGGGAAGAAAAATAGGACAAAAGTCATTCTGCAAAGTGTCCTGTCAGTCAGACCAGAAAAACATATGACAAAAAGCATTTTATGAATGCTATTTACACTACGCTAGAACCAAAAGGTCCTTGTTAAAATTATAATAAAATATTAAAATAAGATCTTCTGGGCCGAATGGACATTAAGACAGATGTTTCCTCCTAAAAGGTTAGATTCAGGCTGCGTTTCAAATATAGTATATCCAAGCCTGCCTGTTTAGAGTGCCTTGAAGTTGACAGACATACGATGTATAAGTAATAAACCAGGACTGAGATGCAGCGAAATGAAATATATTTCAGGGGAGCCAAGAGTTATGGTCGCAGATATGTGGTATTGAGGAAATATATCAAAGTTATATTGTTCTGTTTGATGGAACATCCTATAATTATGTGGCGGTGGGTTATGTTACTGTGGGAGACAGGAGTGCTACATAGTTGAACATTTAGAGGATTAAAAAACAAAACAAACAAAAAAACCTGAAATAATTAAAAGGAACTAGATATACGCTGGGTTTTTATTGAACATTTTGTGCAGGTTTCGATAAATCTGCAGTAAATGTTGTACAGAGGTCATGCGGAGTTAGTAGTGTCTGGGGAAGCTGGTGCAACCGAGGAGCAGTGATGAATGGAGTCAGTCAGCGAGAATCAGTCCCGATGCCCTCAACTTCCAAATAAATAAAAAAGCAAATTATTTATTACATCCTGGAAGCTGGCAAAGAATTACATTAGAACTCTGTGAAAGTATAATGTGTTTCGTAGCTTATTTGTTTTGTCAAAGCATGTTTAAGAAACAGCCACTTACTTATGTTATAATTTAAGCCTAATGTTGCATAGAAAAGACTGCCTTTAAGGTACGACATTGCAGAAAAAATATGGCGCTCATCCAAATGACTTCTTAGTGAGAATTAATCCCTTTAGCTTGTGTATAAATGTCTGTGCGACTATAATGAACATTTATCATTGTTTCTGCATTAGCTTTGACAAATTCAATTTGCGGTCTTCTCATTTGTTGCAGCGCTGCCGCCGGCTACTTACCTTAAAACAAATGGATCTCATAACGTTGAGTGTCACAGGATAGTCTCAGTGAATCTCTAGACAACCGAAAGGATTGGTGTGCGATGTTTTTCTTTGATATTTTTGGATGGGTGCAGGAGAGGATCAGTGGCTGCTGTGGTAACCAACCAGTGGCCTCAGGGATCCAGCATGTATTCAGCTGACTGGACAGATTACAACCAAACCATTTGGTTGTATGGCAAGGGCCAGGCTATCTGAGCTGAATTGCATTGACCTGATTGTTCTTGATCTTTTTTTTTTACCAGCTTTCGACAGAACTTGCTGAAATTGTCTGGACAAAGCAGGCTAGTTAAAGCCCAGACACTAGTGCTAAATGAAATGGCTGTATGAGATGTGTAAAAGGTGGAAATAATAGCTATGAACAGTGAGGAAGGTCTCAAATGGAGTTTCCTGGTCCTGTCAGCTCTCCCATGCTCACTGTGAACCATGGGAGTGTGAAAGCGCAGCCGCAGGGCTGTTACCACATGTGTGTGAGGGCATACTTTGGCTAAGTGAGTGCCGAGGATATTTGTCAGGATGCCAGGCATACACTGCGAGTTTGTAACATGGTGGCTAGCCCCCGTCTGAGCTCCAATCGAGGGGGACTTTACATGTGCTCTGCTCAGCTGTGGCGTCACAACAGTAAATAAGCAGCAGGGAGAGCAGTTTGGGTGGATTTCGGTGTGACTCAGGGGTTTGTCAGCCATTTGTCATCTTTAGATTGGTGACTCAAAAGGACCTGCAGTGGGCTAAAGCCGATCAGGGTCTTAAGTGTAAAATAAGACTGTAACTTCAACTAGAGTCCAGCCATAGTGAGCAGAGCAGGCACTGTAAAGTCTATTTCAGTAACTTTTCAATTTGTTTAAAGCACAAATATCAGAGCTGAAGAAGGGCTGGCCAACACCCTATTAGACTTCCTGACTTTCCACTGCTAAAGTTCCGATTCAACTAAATTGTTAGTTTCCAAAACTAGACAGAATATCCTGCCATTAGTCAAGGTCATTTTCAGAATGACTAAACTTATCTGTCCTTGCATTTCCTTTCACTGCGGTCCATTTATAGTGTGATTTCAAGTGGACATTGCTTTCTGGACCGTCATTAAAAATATTGTGTTTGGTTGGAATGTATTCAATGTTCAGTACCCCCTTTTCCAACAGAAGGATAAAAATAATATTTCTTCATCCATCTGTCTGTTTGAGGCTATACTTACCATTTGGTGACACAGTGTCATATTTGAGTAAATCCTTGGAAACCAATGCTAAAAGCACATATGTGCGTTTCCTGAAATATTCAACATTTAAAAACAAAGGCTCAACAAATAATTGATTAAGGAAATAAGAAACAGCAGCTGAGTTGACCTGGAATATATCTGCTGCTCTTTTTGTTTCTGTTGAACAAGAGTAAAAACACTTCACAAACAGCCCCCACCCTCTGCACCGCACCCCAAAGTTCAACCCAATGCCGTGCCTCAAACTGGGACTGATCTAGTTTCATCTCCAAAAATGATCTTATTGGTTTGGAAATGTTGTTTCAGAGATTTCAGCGTCATGACAGTGTCTAAATGGCCAGTCAGGCCTAACTGTAATAACTCCCCTCCTTTCCTTCTCCTCGATCACTCGACTTTTATCTGCGCTCATCATCAACAGTCAAGATGATTAGAGCTCTCATCTGTGGGCGGCTTCCTTTGAGCCAATTGTGAATGTGGTAATGATCAGTGAGAAGGGTTTTTCTGCACCCAGGGATAAAGCATTCACTACAACAATCATTAGAAACAAAAGTGGAGTATTTTTTACACGATACTTCATACTCTCTTCATTCCACTGCGGAGATGGATGCATTTAAGCAGATTGCGACTGGCATTTTGCCAATCAGTGCTAGTCATCGCTTATCAGGGCTGGGCCTGCTCAGCACACTTCAGGCTATTCACGGGAGATGGGGTTGTTATGAAAGGCAGAGATGTCTAATTGTTGTCTGGAGCAGATCATTTATTGGACACAAAATGGTAGAATTCTTTATATGATTAATAACATGTCAGGAATAAAATGATTAACTAACAAAATCTAAGCTATATTATTTGAGTGAAGAGTGAAGCAAATTCTTTGAATGGAGATTTGTTGTCCTAGCGAAACGCCAGCTGTGAGCAGGTTGTGTCGCTGTTATTTGTATATAAACAGCAGAAAGTGCTTTTAATCTGCTCACTAAGGCAATCATTTGTTAGCTTTGGGCTAGGGAACATTTAATGGAGCTTTTCACATTGTTTACATTTGTATTGCTCTCTGCTGCTGTGTCACTGACATGATTTGTGGTGGGTAACGGAGCAGATATTGAACATGGCAGCGTGAGTAAGCTTGGTAAGCCACAGCACACAGGATAACCCAGCAAAATGATGTTTGACGCAAGCACAGACAGCAGGTGACTGGGGTCGCCAGCTGTCCTTCTGACTAAAAAAGCACACTGGAACATAGCCATTGTTTTCCTGATAGCAGTCTGTCGTGCTGTAACTGTGTACATTCATGCAGGGTTCCATCATGCATAACCTGGAACACAGCTGACCAGTTTCAGGCATGTCAACGTCATGGAAAATAGGACAGAGACATAATGATGTTGCCTAAATGTAACAGAATTATTGGATGTCCTTGTTATAGAGATTAACTTTGATGTTTGTTTTGTTAACAAACTTTTTATGTCTTTTGATGTTGCTTTGTTATTTATGTTTTGTAGTGTTTTTTCCTCAGCAAACTTGTTTCTTTCCACTTAAACACTATTTATTAGCAAAAGAAAATTGAATTATGACAAAAGTCATTTGGACAAGAGTTTTTAGAGTGAAGACATTTCAATAATAGTAGCTTCTTCAGGTCATCTGACAGAGAACTGAAGAGTTACTGCCTTATATCTGAAGCGAGGAGCTAACAACACTAAAACTCACACAAACAAGTTGTTTACAGTAAGGAGTATGTTGTTAGTCTATTGAACTACTCTAAGGTCATTTTTTTTATTAACGTATTTAGAATAATCGTTTGTGCCCCTAACTCTTGAAACTTTTGTCCAGTTGACAGAATTCCATCTTCTTTTATATAGAATCAACCTGGACGACTGAGGGTCTACACAGACACGTTTTAACTGTAGCTCTTAACTCCTCGGAACAGTGTGGCCGTCAAGAGCCTGGAAACCACACGATGATGCCTGCAAGTGGTATTTCCCACGGAAGCCCATCACAGATTCCTCCCAGAGCAGGTGATGGTGGTGCGTTCCTTTGGTAGGTGGGGGCCAGTGGCACATGCGGCCCCTCCCCAGCTGCTGTCCCTCGACCCGGACAGCCTATGCTAACTATTTGAGTCCGGAGTATGCACCAGTTCACATTTGTTGTCTAGAGGGGCTGCTTGTTGATAAATTCTTCCTTGGGAAATTTACACTTTGATGTCTTAATATGTTTTAGTGTGTTTTTGAGACGCTACGCTTATGAAAAAAACAATATGAATGAAAGCAGATGTGATTTATCCTTCCTTTTATGTCTTGCAAGAGAATATTTGAAGTGAGTATTTGACAGTAGACGTCCCCACCCTCTTAAATTACTTTGAAACACTCTGCAATAAACAAAATAAGATGCAAGCTTTAGTCTCACATTGTTTACAATTCAAAATAGTTTTCTTTTGTTAAACTTTAAAACCGTTTTTTTTTTTTTTTTAAAGATCTATATTTTCATCATTTAAATGTTATCTGTCATTGTAGCTTTTCTTCTCCAGTCATTTAAGTTAAATACCGTTTGTTAAGAATGTTTCAGATATGTAACATGTAAAATCTTGGACCTGTCATAGTTGCTCGGATTTATTAGCAGTTAGATGTTGCGTTTTCACAAACGTGGAGCTCATGTTTAACTTAAAGTATACATGATATACATACATACAAGATAAAAAAATATGTATAGCATGTTAGATGTAGTTTGTCCATGTACATGTTGTAGTAAGAGACCAACCTTTGTGCGCTTGGATTTATCCATCATTTATTTTGTTACTAGTGTTTTTAATGTTCAATAATACCTTGAAATCTTACCTAACTTGGTCTGGTAGTGCTGCCTTCTCGTCTTCATGATAGTTAAGTGTCATACTGTGAATTATTCTTGGTAGGGAGACAAGGAGGTGGCATACGCTGTTTCAGAAAAGTTACACAGTGCACAAAACGTATTTCACCTGTGACCACTCAACCCCACGCAGCACACACTTTTGGTGACCTGCAAACCTGCACGCCTCCACTTGCACTTGCCTTTAGTGCTTATAATGCACAATGGAACAGTCAGAAATGCTTCTCGCAGCACTATACAACACCCAGGTTGTCCCTACTGTTTGAAAAGGGGCTGATCTAAACGCAATCTTTGTGTAAAAGCCTACTTGGTCGTGGCAAAACCAACTGGCATCTTGCAAATGTAATACATCTACCACATATGCTTCTTCAAGCAAAACAATTATGAAAATCTTGGTCAATTTTTTTATGTTCATATTGAAAAAGTTGAAACCCATGTCAAAGTGCACATTATTCACAGGAAAGTACTGTTTGTTGGAGAAACTGTGACTGTCAAGTGGCTCATCACTGTCATGTGTTATGGAACCGGCCTATTCATAAATACTGGACTGACATTATTGAGGCGCAGCAAAACAAATCAAATTACCTTAAAACAATGTATTTCGGATATAAAACTCCAACAAAAGAAGCAAAAAAACACAATAATAACAACAGCCAACTGTCAAGGACTGAACTGAAATAACTGGACTTTTGCAAAATGGAAGATTTGACTTTAACTTTGAACTTAAACGCAGACAAATGTATCAGAAACAGGGACAGGATGGGTACATATGCCTGACTGACATTTTATATTGCATTTCTTTTTGATTTAGTCTCGTCAGTCTTGTTCTGTTTATTGTGTTTGCTCTTTTTTATTAATTAAAATTAAGTTATTACGTTAATGCCTCCTTGGTGTAGTCAATAACCACGCAACAGCTAATACATCTAACATAACTATTACTGCTGAGGAACCTATTGTCCACAACTTCCTGCACTGGCTGTAAATGTGGAAAGATATAGCCCAGTCAGTCTCCATACACAACGAATGCTTTTGTTGCCAAGTGGAAACAAAGGCCGTGAAATGGACAGAGCTGGAACAAGCCGTGTTATAAGAGCACACAGTGGACCTAGTAGAATTCACACAAACCCTGCTGTTTCGAGGTCTGATAGCATCTTGATGGCTGTGACAAATACTGCTGAAGGGGGGCTATTATGAAGATGTTATAGGATTTTCAACGTCGACTCACTCCTAATGCTTCTGAATGCCCAAAATGTACACTCCGACGTTAGTGCTATGGCCAGCAGGGGTGTTTCAAATGGGCTGATACACTTGTCAGTTGACTTTTTTGCTCTGTTGGCATCATTTATTAAATAACTCCCAGGAAAAGTACTTTAAAAACAATATTACTTGGGCAAATGAAAAACATACAGTACATGTTTTCCATAAAAATCTATTTGATGTTCTATTTGGGATTACCTCAGGCATTCTTACTTTTATCTAACCACATTCTATCGGTGGCGTGCAGTCAGGGCAATCAAGTTAAGCAGTGATTGTCAGTGTGTCACAACTATATTTCAATTGTTCCGAAATATATCCAAAACGTAATCTTCTCTAACGTTTCATTTCACTATGCTTTTATAATGATAATAGTACATTTTATTAATATAGTTATATTTTCAGCAAATGCAAAGAAAATATATCTGATGCATGCACGTTGCAATGTTAATCTGTGGCTCCTTAAATATTATACAGTGGCCTAGCTTTGTTTTATCACACAACCCTTACATTCTCATTGTCTATTGACCCTGGTATTATCCTACACCTACAAATATGCACGCTGTTGTTTAATAGCTTTCCCAATGTCCGAAAAAGACTCAAAATAGAGAGTTGAAATGACATTAAATTGAGTATCAGTTTGTCCTTTTAATAAAACCTATGCCAGAAGTTGTTCATTTTATATGAATTAATATTTGGAGAATATTGATTTCTCTTTGTTCTTTCGGCTTGCTTTGGGGTCTTTTATAATGTCGGAAACTGGTTCAGCTCTCCTGACATTTCTGTTGGGATTTTTGCAACCCAGGAAAAAAAACATTTAAAAAACATTTCCTATCAATATAGAATTTGCTGTTGTCTTCAAATGAATTCACTTTATGATTTCTCTTTTTTGTCCAATGGAAACAGTAGCCAATCCAATTTTTTAAGTTGACATTTCATTCTTTTGTGTGTTGGAGTGTTATGCAGGAATAACGGAGCTGTGATGAAAATATAGAAGGACGCAAACACGTTTAAAATGTATGTGAAAAAGTTTGATCTCTTTGTGGGCCCAGTGGACATCCTTGGAGCGCAGGAAGTGGGGCAGCTTAAACCTTTTGGTGCTGCTAAGTCAACATGTCTGTGGTGCGCAGCGTTGGGTCATTGTTCGCTGAGCTCACCGTCCAGCCACTCCACAAAGAGCGCTTATCTGGGCGAGCCATGGCACCGTGCTCAGCTGCCCTCTGTCTCCCTTTCAAAACGCCAGCCAAATGGGGCATTATTAGGTAAAAGAACTGCTGGCTGCTCAAAAAAACGCTGCCATGTTCATATCCCCACACATCCAGATTAGCCTGATGTCTGCAGTCGGACTCCCAGATTTTTGTACATGTATGGGGAAGAGGAATTATTGGTTAATCCCTCATGATGTTCCCATGGATCATTTCATGGTGATTGTTTGTATTGACCATTGAGACAGAAGTGGAGGAGGGGAGATTGTGCTCTGTGTGTCAGGGATTTTATTATTATCTGACCACAGCATTGTTGACTTCAGTAAGTGAATGGATTAGTATATGGTCGCATCATTATCATAGAGGTCATTTATAAAGCCTGTCTTTGAAAATACATCATAGTGGGGCATGTTTTTTCCCCTCCCAATTATATCTAGAATATGGCTACATGACTACTGAATTATTTATTTTCCACTATTACAATATTATATGTAGAACTGGATAGTTATATCTTAACGTATGTGAAGTAGCACAATGTAAAATATGGATGAAAATTACTAAATTATTGTGGCTCACATAAAAATATGAAAACAAAAGCAGTGTCTATCCTGGGACTGCATTTTTGGAATGTTACATAATCAAAGTGATTAAATTGAAGCTGTTTATTTTCATCATGCTAGGAAAAAGCTTTGGTGAAAATTGCATTCCTAATTAGGATTAAGGAAGGGGTCGGGCACGGCTGGACTAGAATGTGAGACATTTGCAATGAGCGCCGTCGATGCCATCTGTGCAGAGTGCGGTGAGGGGCTAAATCTGGCTCTGAGTGTGGCGTTATTTAACACAAGTTTTTGTGGTAGCTCCTCCGATTCATACACGGAATCCGTCTGAAGCCCAAAAATTGAAGTGGCATGCTGAATTAGCCAGGGCCCCCTTCCTGTTAGATCTTCTTTGAGCCCACGCCACGGAGTTCCCCAGTTCATGTGGACTTCCAACATGTGTTTTGTGTCAGATTGTTCGCATAACAGAAATGCTACGCCAGAGGAGGCCAGGCTGTTCACCCTTTTGGCCTTATGCTTCGATCTGTTTTGACAGGGACTTCTAAATGTCCCTCCATGGAGCCTGACCTCGACCAGGGAAATGAACAGCCAATTATTTCATGCTGAAGACTGGTCACAGTGGCCTGTGTCTGAGGCAGGCTCAGCCACCACTCCTCATGCTTACCTGGGAAAGACTCTAATTAGCAGACTGAGGGGGAGTGTGTGCTGCTGACAGGACACTATAAATAGTGCTGGTTCGTTTGAATGCCAACTGTGATCTCACTTCAGTATATGATATTACCTGTGATTTCACATGTCATCATTGGGCTCTAATGGCACATCACAAGAGGTTATAATATGGACTCTGAAGCCAGCAGAGATTCGGAACATTGTAAAGCCTGTTTGTGGCTGACATTGCCTTTAACTTTGGATAATAGATCAGCTAAAACATAATCAGAACATCGGGTATAAATCTGTGTTTTATTTATTATTCTATTTGAGTCAACTTGCACTAGTTGATCCATTCCACACACTGCATTGTATGGTGTAGACTAGAGTCTTAGAGATAGATAGGACATGACCTGTTGTTGGTGATCAGTGCTACAAACCAATTCATCCCATTTGCAGGAGAGACCCAAGGGTCCTCCTTAGCCCCAGCTTTCATGGTTCATCCTCTTAGAGTTAAGATTATGTGTATTGCCTGTTCATCTCTAGTGTCCAACATGAGCCACGCTCCAGCCTGGTGTCATGACACTTTCTGAACGCAGTGTTTTGAAAATGACCAACAATATATTGACAGACTTAGCTATCATTCTGTCACAGTACTGTAAATACTTTTCCCTAAAAATATTGATACAAAGAAGTTAGCAGTTACAGTAGAAAAGGGGTGCAGTGTTTCCGCAGTCAGAGCAATACTTGGATTACCCTTCCTCTCAAATATAACTCTGTGGCATGCAGTTTATGGCAGATCCAATGACTGTCTTTCAATGCCATTCCATGTTAATACATGATATTAGACGTTCTCCTCTGCGTCACAATGCCCATTGACCATTGTTCGGTTTAATGAGGCGTTCATTCACTCCTGCAGCCCCAAACTGTGTCACCAAAACAAAGGTCTCCATTGGAATGTGTGTCTGTTAGAAGCATGTGAAGAGGCAGTGTGACACCAAACAACAGCACTATTTTTATACAGCAGCCAGCATCTGATTGTCTCTGAGCCAAGATGCTTCACATGACTTCATGAATGACTAATGTTATCATTTAAGAGCCTTCACTGAATATCATAGTCCATTAAGAGCCTGGTTGCGAAATTTTATGGCAGTTATATTGCAACATAATTTGAGTCATAAATACTCTAGAAGAATTGTGATAATACAATGTAATGATATGAGGAGCTGTACAGTTAGTCACAGTCAGGAAGATATGCAATCCCAGTGTATACGACTTAAAGCTCAAATCCATGTTTACAAAAGGAATAAAACGTTAAAGCGTTAATCCTGGGCTATGTTTGTAGTGTAAAGTTCCGGACTCACAACTACTTACTACTTACAATATCTATATGTCAAACAAAATACTAAACATTTAAATCAGTTTGCAAATAGTTTATGCATAAAGCAACCAATTGACAGAGTTTGTTTGTCAGTGCCACAGGGTAGAGAATGTTAGCAAGGTGTCATATAATATTTAAAATGTATATAAAAACTGACTACCAGTATACTTGAGGTAACTTAAGCTAATATATTAGAAATGTCACGATTGGTATTCTAATTTTAATCTCTATTTTAATAACCTTTGTCAATATCATCTGGTTAATCAATAATTGCTCTAAAAAAAAAGTCAAACTACATGTAAAGTACTTTTTTTTTTATCTTGTTGTTTATGTGACAATATCATTACTTTTTCCTTCAGAAAGTTCGGTTTCATAAATCTGGACTTACAAAAGAAAGCAAATCAATGTTTCTTCTCACAATAATTGTAACACTCAAATGGAATATCGTGACATCCTTAAATACTTGAAGCTGACAAGGAAGAGCCAGTTGAATTACCTTACAAGCTAACCATAACCTCTTCTTTGATCAGATAACAGGACTATTGTTAGGCCTCTGTCTTGAGCGTTTACTCCTGAGCTGAGGAACACTCAGGAGAAGTGATATGTGAGTATTTTTAGACTTGCCGATTTTCTAAACAGCCTTTTAGTGATTGTGTGCTCGATTTCCCTGATCTGAAGTGACGTCCCGCTTGAAGAACTAGAAGAAGAAGAAGTGCGATCGGGCATCCTGGCTCATATGTTGGACCAGCTAGAGTTCTTCTTTCCTACCATTTTGAGCTAGTCGCCGCGCTTAGCTGGAGGTTAAAGTTAGCATAGGACTAGATGCAGACGTTAACATAGACTCATAGTGACAGGTTCCCAGGCATTCAGTGACACCATTGGCCCCTCCCTCGCGCTGCGTCCAGGGCTATGCTATTTGACCCTGGCAGGATCACAGGGCGCACCGGCAGTAAGGCACGAGGTCTAGGTCTGGTCTGAGTTGGACCTTCAGCGGCAGCCTCGCATGGGAATGCAGAATACATGAATGCTCAAGTGGGCCCGGGGGGAGAAAAGCAGTTGCATGTTAGAGCTCACCTGCAAAAGAGAGAGGATGCCTGCATTTGAATCCAGAATATTGATGCCA
This sequence comes from Chaenogobius annularis, assembly GCA_015082035.1. NCBI lineage: Eukaryota > Metazoa > Chordata > Actinopteri > Gobiiformes > Gobiidae > Chaenogobius > Chaenogobius annularis. The sequence goes on from BJKM01000770.1 coordinate 206,603, forward strand.
ACGCTTCAGACAGGATTAGATTGTTTGGGTGATATAAAAGGAAAAAAAGAAGTCCTCTAGGAAATGCACAAACCAAATAGCATTATTGTGTGCTCTGTTCATTGGGTTTATTGTGAGTAATCGATAAGTTGAAATTCGTCAGATTGTGTGTGAGGCTGAGATATCATAATTATGAGAATATTGTGTGTGTGTTAGAGTGTGCAACAGGTGTCGATATGTATTGGTTTAGCATTGTAGCATTGTATAACCTGTAAAAATTAAATGAGCAATGGATATTTTTGATCTGTCACTGGACTACTAGAGATGAAATATAATGCTTCACAATTCTGGAAAAATGACTATTCACTTCAATGGATATCAATGAAATTTTAACTAAAAATAGGGATAAATTGTTTGGTTGGCTGAGCTATCAGACCAATATTTGCCATTTTTAGCATATCAGACTTAAAAGTTCAGTCTTAAAAACGTGAAAAACAGAACTAACTCATTTTAAACTGTATTGCTCACTTACCTAATTCCACTTTGAGGCCAGAGCAAGTTTTGCCGTCATTGTAAAGCTAACAACAACTAGCATTGGGTTAGGGTTAGTTCCGGCTACTTTGCGGAGAATAAAACGCTCTATAACGAGATGCAAAGAGCGCACAATTGACCAATTTTCAACCTAATAGATGCTTTTACAATACATCTATACTATGGCAAAACAGGTACAGCCACTATTTAGTTTGGGTTAACCAGCTATCTAAAGAACATGCTTATAGCTTTATTTGAACACTTTAAGACTATACGGCTCTCTTATCCAGTTTGTTCTAAAACGGAGCTGTAGATGGGTTTGTAGTCAATTCAAATTATATAATATGGGGAAAATAATTCAAATCGGCCCCAAAATATGGGCCATTGATTTCTTAACAACCAGTGTCGCATTGGCTATGACAAAAAAACCAAAAACGTCAAATCTCTATTCAAAATCACTGTTGCATTGTCTATCATTCCAACTGAATTACACTTGTTGGGGTATATGGAAACTAACTCTGAGGGCAACGTCAACATGCGCCACATGGCAAAGCCTGACTTCGGTTCAACCCTTATGGTCAATAGGTTTAATATAGCTGCATATTCTGAATGCGCCCAAAGTTTGTCAGTGATGAGCTTCAGTGGGGCCATCCCTCTCTGAGATCCGATGTGGTGACATTTTCTCAGCAGCTGAAGGAGCATGTGAGTAATTTATATTGCACGGTCTCTTTTTTCTCTACCTCATCCGCACTTTGTAAGACTTGATCAATCTGACACTTTGTAGATGTTTCTTTATGTTGACTGACAGCCAGGAAATCAGTAAAGTCAGACTTGACTGGCACTACAAACAAGACAACAGCGAGAGAAAACATTTTTGCATTGCTCAAGCTTTGACGAAATTTATTATTGAGGGCACTGGAAATGAATGAATAAATGTAGGTGGTTTCCCCTGTCAATCTATGAGGTATTCTTACTGTAAATAGCTATGGGCACATGCATGGAGGTGACAGTGGACCTTGGGAGCGCGGAGGTGAGAAGTTAAATGCAGATACGAGAAAAGGGTGACCACAGCTGCGACAAAGCAACCTGGGGTCACTGTCAACCAGCTCAGCTCTAAAACAGTGGCGGTTATCACTCATACCGTTTTTTATTTGTATTAGAGGAAAGGTCTATTTGGTCACTTTCACCCACAAAACACCCTCTCTTGAGGGATTTGGGGTGCGGGGGTGACTGGGGAGCATCAAAGGCAGTAAAGCCAATGCAGTTACTATGGAAATGATACCAGTATTGCTATGGGAACAGGAGCAGTGATTTGTCTGGGCTGGAGCAGTAATCGTCTCTCAGAAAGGAGCTTATGGTAATATGTGATGCTCTTATGAATTAATTTGTCAGGTTTTGTGTCCCACTGACATCATAGACTTTTGTCAAATGGAAATTAGCAGTCTCTTCAGGCAAAGACATGTAAGACATGAGAGCGCTGAAACACTCTTCAACTTTTTCCTTGCCTCCAGTCTCTGAATGAATGAATGGGTCATTTCTCTACTAATTCTAATCATACACACATTTACAGCTGTGAACAAGTGAGCTATAAATAATGTCAGATTTAACCCTTTGAGATGGTGAGTTTTTATAAATGGAAGTATGTTATTGCTGTATGTTCCATCCATATCCATCTCTTAAATTAGAACTATTGGTGCTGTGAAAGAAGATTATGTAAACATGATGTATTAGCCAGTTTTACGAAATCGTTTTTACACCCTACTTCTGGTGGATTTCTCTAAGCTTATCTGCTACTCTCCTTGGCTTTAAAACAAGGACTGCTTTTGTCTAAGCAGAGTGATTTGTGTGGTCACACTATTGAAATCTTCCACCTCCAGGTGCTGCACAAGGCTGGACCCTCAGATATTTTATTTCTTTAATAGTGGCACACAAAAAAAAGACCTCTTAGCAAACAAGATAGAATTGAAAAACATTACAGATACAAATAAAAATTATATTTATACAGTGGCACAAGAGTGTTTATCTGAACAGTTATCCTATTGCTTGTATCACCATGATATCTTTCACTTATCTTTTCATCTCAGAGCCGAAACAACCCTGTTAGTGGCATAGTTTACATTTTGTCTTTGAACATAAAATACCCACTGGGCAGTGGAGCTGTGTTGTGCTGGAGGCTCCTAAAGAAATAAGATGCTGTGACCTGAAAGTTAAGCATTCATTGTGCAGTGCCAAAAAGTGTAGCCTAGTTTGTGTTAGAAAACATAAACATTTACAGGCCTTTAGTGCTGGGCCCCACAGGGACTTTTTACAGGGACCCGTGACAGCTCCAGCAGCCTCTTTACACCGCACAGTGTGAGACAGCTGGCCCAAAAATGGATACGTCTCCATCCTTCACTTGGGTAGTCATCGCCGTGACTGTAGCTTATTGTAAAATATGACCATCTTGGACAAGGCAGACACTGAGAATGTGGAGCAGTGTCTGATCACAATGCTGATAATCTGTGTTGTGAAAATCAAAACCATCTGCTATGGACTTGTTAGCTGCAATTTATTATAGTGGGTGTAAATATTACTGTAAGCAACAGTATTTGCAGTGCTCTTGAAATATTAGAAAAAAACAAAGTAACCAAGTATTTGTTTTTATGTTTTGATCCTCTTGGATATGGTGAAGCACAAACCTTTACATGTAATCTAGCCAGGTCCAGTTTAGCCTTGCACTGCAACTGACCTGAGCACAGCATGTGAAATGCCGTCTATTTTCGAAGCAAGACAAGCCGTTCAAAGCGATACTTGTGCACCCGGGACCCGCTTGACCATTTAATTGCCGTTTCACCTTCTGTATTGTTGTTCCCATTCTTCATTCACCTGCAGTATATTTGAATTAAGAATGGCAGTTATGTAGGCCGTGCTTTCCATGCAACATTAGCGCCGCAGTCAATAAGCACTAAGCATGCGTTCATACAGTATCCACGTGTGTTTGGATGCACATGCTCGTTCAGACCACCAGCATCGCCTATCGTAGTCCTCCCTCATACTTACAACTGATAAAGAAACTCCCCCTCCCACATGAATCTCTAATGTAGGCTAGTCATTTTAAAGTGTTAAAAATATATCAATCATTGGGAGGATGTGACCTTGCTGATGTCCGTTGATGTAATGGTCACAGGGGATGGACATTTATGTTGAAGGCCGTGGTGCTCCATGGAGAATCGTTAAGTGAAATTGTGAATAAATACATTGATAATAAAACAGAGCTAAATTGCCTGTGGTGATGGGTCCTCAGTGGTGCAGCTACATGAAGCTCAGGCAGTGCATTAAGGAATAGCAACTGGTTGATAAGAAAAAGTAGCTGTTTGCACTTTGATGTGGGGGGGCGTGGGAATATTCTCCACAGGCAGCACGTGAAGGCCCCCCATGGGGAACAGCTCGCGGTTTCTTAATTGAACCTTTCTATTTATGATATCGCCTCACCTCTTTGGATTTGCAGAGGAGGCAGCGCAGGAAACAAGCGGCTTCCCAGGAGGCCCAACAGAAAAGTAGGAGGGATTCATTACACAGCACCAGGCATCGAGAAATTTCCAGCTCCTGTGGGCCTTTTGTATTATTCAGCGCTGTAAAACCTGAGGGGTTTACGAGGGCATTACACTAAGATTACAAAGAGCACCCTGATGCCCAATGTGGGGGCGGAAAGAAAGATAAAGAAGAAAAAAAAATGCAGATTTGGACTTGTTCTTGTGACTTCTTGTGGCTCTGTCCATCCATTGAGAAGAGTACAAAAACAATGTAGAGGCTAAAAAGCATGAACTAGGTCACCGAGCCCACTGTTTAATGCTAATTATCGACATAACGCGTTTGCGATGTTTTCCACACTTGGGACCAAACATAACAATAGATGACTATATTTGAGGAGAAAATTGCTACATTACCACTGAGACCACAGATTCTATTCTGCAGTGTTGCAGTAGATGACTACAAAAACACATGCTTTTGTATAAACCTCTTTATGCCCCCTACCGTGCCGCACTGAACTTAAAATCACAATGTTCATCTTAAATAGAAACGTATTTGAAAGAATAACAATGCAATGCTAAATATTTTTTTGTTTAAAAAAAAAAAAAAAGAAACAACAAGTTTCAACATGACATCTAACTATTCACATTCACAAGACAATTTGGCTGAATTTTGTGTTGGTGAATGTTCTTTCCTTTTGTTTTTTTGTACTGGCTATAATAGAGGAATTTTCCATTAATGTTAGGCTGAAAACAAGATATGTGACCGGATGAACCTGTATGACCAGGGAAGGATGTGAGGTGGAAACAGCACTCCCAAAACACCTACTCAGCACTTCCTCCATCATCAGATTTGTTAGCGACCTGTCCAGCTTTATGTCATTGTTCACACCAAAAAATGATGCAGCACGTGCATGGTTGCGAACATTGTGTGAGTATTTACGAGGCTATTGGATTCCTAATGAAGAGGGGAGTCCCATAAATCCCAGGTTCCTACGTGTTGCTCAACTTGAGCCCTTTAAATCCACATGGAGTTCTTTCCTGTTTGCTGTTTACCCGCTGTAATTACGGAGATGACCGTTTTTGAGTGGGGTCGTCACAGCCGTTTCCATTTCAGACCACTCAAGCTTTTTCCTCGCACGTCAAGCGCACTTAATCAGCTTATCTGTGCTAATAATTTAAAAAAGACCAAGATACAGAGAGTTAACACCATTGACCCTCTCAGACCAGACATGAAACTGAATGCTGCATAAAACTCAAATTCACAATGCTATATTAATCGCTCAAAATAATTTACGCCAGACAAAGATTCTATTTCAACACAGGACATCCTGATATTTTGGACCCTTCACATACTTGGCCTAGTTACAGCTGGTATTTGGTAGCTCGGTACATGAGGTTCATTTGAAACATAACTCCAGAAGTTAGCAATGACTTGTCTATCAAACACTAGCTTTGTCGCTACGTTTATAGCTATACAGACACGCTGCACATAACTGCCATCGTGCAAAGCTTGAATGTAGAATAGATCCACTTTCCATGACACTTTATCAAAAAACGTCCTACATACAGCTGCAGCGTGGAAGTCAAAACTATTCTTTTCTCTCAGAAATGTGCACTTTTGTTTGTAGCATTGCAAAGCAGCAGAAACGAGAAATTGAGAGCAGGATTCAGTCGTATGGGTTTTGTTTTGATCGTCACGTTTCTTAAGAAAGTGCAGTCTTTTTTTGTGGCTCTCTGAAAAAGTTCTTCCTGTGCATCTGTGTTCGAAAAGTAAACCTAGGCTGGTCCTCAAGGGAGAGAAATGAAGCAAGGACGATTTGTTGAAATTGGCTCCAGAAACTTAAACAAGTGAAGTTTTAGTAATCTAATACCATGTTTATTGAAGCCAAGGTCATCTCCAGAGTAGCACCATAACACTTGTGTTAATACATGACTTATTTAGCAGGGATATTGATGTTAAAGGGAGCATACTTAAAGACCCATCCTTCATCCGAAGGGCCATCTCACTGAATGTAATCATCAAAATTGCATATGTGCTTTCATGTAATATAGATAGCCGTGAACATGTGGGTGTGCAAGTGTGATCAACTGATCCCAGATAGTGTTAGAACAGTGCACAAAACGATGTGGGTGTTGTTGTCAAGCTAAGGTGCGACCTACTTTTGACCTCTGCGTAGTGTAATTACTGACAGCAGTGGCTAAAAACAAGCTGTTGTCTTGTCATGATCTCCAGAAACGGCCGTGGGCTAATCAGCTTAGCCTGTCTGTCTACAGGAGCAGGTGACCCAAGACGCTGTTCGACAGTTGGTGGAGGTTGGACTGCTAGTCTCCAAAAGAATACAACTCTACTAATTAGCACCTACACATTTTTTTACACACTACTTTAATCCTGTGAGTGAAGGCACTCCTTCTATATTTGGTTCCGTGCTATTAGTATTAGGCTAAGTATTTTATTGTCAAAAGTACCGAAAATCAGATACTTATCAATACAAAAACAAGTATCACAACAAGATACTCATTAGTATTGATGTAGTACAGTATCGATGCAAAAAAAAACTGCACAAAATTGACCTTTCCTCAACACTTTTAGAATGATTTTGAGCTTTATCAGAACTAGTATAAGACACCACAAAGAAAGTACAATTACGGTTATATGTTGAAAAATTATTGGGTCTATTGTCTGAAAAACTAAATATATTATCATTGTCAAAAATGGTATCGAGCCTTTTCATTTGTGTCTTATATCACCAGTATTTAATCCACATTAGTATGAGCACTATTATACGACATGAATCACTTAAAACAGTTTAGACTGAATCAATAACTCCTGTTTAAGATAGAAACAATTCCCTCTTGTTTTATGTCACTTAACTTCATTTATAATTGGTCTGTTCTTCCTACTGTGGAACTATACTATATTAGAACTAAACTATATTATACGATGAAAATGGAGTGTTTGTCTCCTCAAAGCTGTGCGTGAGCGGTGTCTCGTCAGCATCTAGCTATAGAACAGTAACATTTGAGGGAGACGCAAATAAATGACACTTTATTCTGAGATGGCTTTGCATGTGTATAGTCACCGCACTAATTTAAGTGTGCTCGCTCTAACATTCATGTGGAAATGACTTTGCGTTCTTCACGTTGACCATGGGCTGTAGGGATGATTCAGCAGTGCCCCCTCCCAAGGCTTTATCCCCCTTCTCCCACATACCAACACCCATCTTTCTGGGGTGCTCTTGCAACATTAGTCCCACATGGACTCAAGCACGAGGCCCAGAGAGAGAGAGAGACAGCCAGGGGAGAGAGAGAGAGAGAGAGAGAGAGAGTGCGAGTGCTTGAACTCCTGGCATGGCGAGCTTGCCCTGAAAAGGCCACATGCCTCCCTGCGCAATTATGCACTGTGCATAGAAACAGCTCTCCCCCACCCTTCACACATACACACACAATGCTTTGACCAACTAAAAATGGAAGACAGATGATTGCTGAACAAGGGCAAAGTGCAGCAGATTGCTCACATTAATCGGCTAATGTAGGATGATGTGACAGTGGGCATTTTGACGTGAAAATTCTGTGTTTTCTAATTGACTTTGCGAAATATTGAATTAGCGATGAGTTACGGACATGCCAAAGGAGGGTATTAAATCAAGACTAGAACATAAGTGGGTGTCTACTAATAGTGTTGTGTCATAGCATGAGATTTTTATTCAAACATAATACTAAATTTGCATTGCCTTTTCTGTGTGTCTTCGCAGGCTACTTCAACGTGTTAGCGGTGGTCCTAAGAACGAACAACGAATCCCCTGGACCGACGAATTTGACAGTAAGTGCTAATAACCAAATGGCCTTATATTCTAAATGTCAAATGCTTGCTCCTGACATCAAACATGCCTATTCACATCCACCCAGAACTAATTTGCCACTTCTTTGTCCTGCAGAAATCGAATTATCTTGTTTGATTGAGTCCATTTCAACACTAAATCCCAGGATAGAATGGAAGAAGATCAAGAACGAAGGGCCCAGTTACGTGTACTTTGACAAGAAAGTGTCAGGTAAAGCCAATTAATGTCAATAAATGTCAATCTTTTACGTTACGAAAATTCTATTAATGACACGCTTGTCTTGCAGGGGATTTGGAGAACAGAGCAGTTATTAGAGAACCAGCCACATTAGTGATCACCAATGCAACCAGGTTGGATACGGCAAAATACCGATGTGAAGTGACTGCTCCTGACGACCAGAAGTCCTTTGATGAGATTGTGATTGACCTTACTGTAAGAGGTATGGTTGGCCCCTAAAATACTGAAATATCCATTCTATGTAAACATACTAGAGCAGGGGTCCCCAACCACCGGGCCGGAGCCAAAAACCGGGTCGTGGGCCACCTGCTATTGGTCCCCAGAGGCCAATGTAACCTATGTTTTACTATGTATTATTATTTTTGTTTTATCGTCTGTTACTATGTGCTATATGTGTTTTACCATGATAATACCGAGCCAATCAATCTAATAAACTGCAAACATAAGTAATAAGCTATTTTAAAAGTTATAGAAGGGTTTATACACATTTTACGTCGTTGTTTCTGGCTCTGCCTCCTTCAACCGGTCCCTGAAAAACAATCGTGTGATTATAACGGTCCTCGTGAGGAAAAAGGTTGGGGATTGCTGTACTAGAGGACAACATGAAGATGAGATCACCTAAGATCACCTTTATTTGTCCCACAATGGGGAAATTCCAGGTTGTCGTTGTCGTGTCCAGATTGTTGTCGTGAGTTAGATATCACCACGGTAAAAGAAAGTAAAACTACGTTGGAATGAATTGACTCACTGTATTATTATCATATAGGAGTTATCAGGAGCAGCAAAACATTGTATTTTTGGTCGCAGACAACACTTAACAACAGAACGTTCACATCGAGATAACTGAGCTCTAAATTGACTTTTATGACACTCGTTAGAAGACTAGGGGGTAAAACCTCCTCTTTAGAAAATGGTGTTTGATCTTTTCACAAATACCCGTTCCCGAGCTGAAACACTTCTTCGGTGATTCAATCTCGGGATGCTATAATCTGAAACCACATTGTAGGTCGCTGCCACCCTGTGGCGTACAGTACATGTGAGGATGCGGCTCAGACCTACCCAGCTGCAAAGGCATGTTCAGGGCTATAAGAGGAGTGCTCCGAAACTTGTCTCTGCTATTGCCAATCTAAAGAAAGCCCACTGCATGTTTTAGTCTTTGGCACGGTCTGAAAACCATGAACCCTTCTAACCAGAACTGTCAGTCCAGTGAAAGAGAAAGGGTCAGACTGACATTGTTACATGAGAGTGTCATTAGCCTAGCAGCGTTGACACGCTATTGTTTCCCAATGACTGCTTGGGCGTCACAGAGATATTCACATATTATAATTAATGTTCTATTTGCTCCTCAGTGAAACCTGTGATGCCCAAATGCAGTGTCCCAAAATCTGTGCCCGTTGGCAAGTCGGCTGAACTGAGCTGTTTGGAAGAAGAAGGTTTCCCCAAGTCTCAGTACCAGTGGTTCAAAAACAAGGAGGAGATCCCAGACGACCCCAAAGCCAGCCTCAAGTTCTTCAACTCCTCGTACACGCTCAATGCCGACTCGGGAACGCTGGTCAGTAACATGTGTTGGAGGGCATTCATGGAGTGAGGGTGGGGCCGTGGGGATGGTGGTCTGGCGCCCAGGGGTGGGGACAGATATTTTGGGGAGACAGATGATGGTGCGAGATGGCTTAAACCCACAAGGGGAATCTGCTGCTCCCGTTTGCACATTCCTCAATTCCATGAATCCATCGACTGCTTGAATAGTCTTAAATGTACAATACCTAATTCCCTCTGGCCTAAAATGTTACACATCACACACTTGAGAGAAAGAAATGTGCAAACATTTCAGGTTTCGAGTTTAAACAGTCATTGCAAATATAATAACTCAAGGATGATCTTTCTACTCCACTTATCTCCTCACGTTATTTTTAGGCGCTCCACGGAAAACATAGTTATCACTCCTCTTGGTTACTCCCATGAGGGAATATGATGCCAGTCACAGCCCATTGGAATGTGGCAAATTAATTTAAATCATTGGCCTGATTTTGTTCCTCGTTTCACCACCAAACTTTGGGCCACACAAATCTAAGCTATTCATGCATATTGTTACATCAATGCCAATGCACAAAGTGGATGCATTCTTTGACATGTTTAGCTAATAGTTAGAATTATGAATTGACGTTTATCTCTGATTTAAAAAACTAATAATGTCCATATATCGTTTCAGAATTTTATTGCAGTCAGAAAAGAAGATGCAGGTGAATACTTTTGCAGAGCGAAGAATGACGCCGGTTATGCGGAGTGTCCAGCTCAAACGATGGAAGTCTGTAAGTACCTTTACTAAAACTAGGGTCAAAATACAGAACTTTGTTTAAACTGATATGTGCATGGTAGTGGTACAAAAATAAAACTACTAAAATGTGTAAGTATCTATACTTGACTTGACACTGAGCAGGTGTCCTTAGTAGAAAGTACACGAGACATTCTGCCGAAAGGTTTTGAGTTGAAGCCCCAGCTTTGAGCAAACACAAGTATATGTATATCCAATTCACTAGAAACATTATGAAATTGACTCAAATTGCTCCTGTTGACGAAAGATCAGCAAAATTCTTGGCTAAAATCACCATTTTAAATGCTCGAACCGTTCTCAAAAGTATGTTTTTAAATGGGTTCTTCAAAACTTTTTCTTGTATGTGAGTATTTTTTTGGAACATGTATCTGTACTTTCACTTAAGCAACATCATTGACTACTTCCTCCTCCAGTGGTTCACGTTCATGTTTATCCTCTGCCTTGTTTCAGATGACATTGATATTTTGGGAATTATCCTGGGCGTGTTAGTTGTGGTTGTGGTGCTCCTGTGTATAACGGTCGGAATCTGCTGTGCGTACAAGAAAGGCTATTTCTCTGGTCAGAAACAGTCTGGAAACAAGTAAGACTTCGTTTCATACTTTATTACCAAACTTTTTAACAAACATTTTGATGTAACTGACTTAACATGTGATTTTTTTAATGTATCATTCAGTTACAAAGTCCCCTCAAAAGGAGATGGCGTGGACTATGTCAGGACAGACGATGAGGTATTGCATCATCTCCATTTCTCATTACAATTGTGAAGTTTGGGCAGTAAACACATCTTTTCTGTACAGTTATGTCACAGACGTTTCATGTAATCTTATTCTGTGATTTGCATTGTTTTTACAGGGCGATTTCCGACACAAGTCCTCGTTTGTGATTTGAAAAGGGAGAACTGAATAAGGGCAATGTGCCGAGCGAGAGACATGACAAGTGCAAGCGGCGGACGGAGCCGACACACTTCATGCTGCCGGCACCACGGAAACACAACTGCTCAAGTTTGCCAAAGGTGACCAGATTACACGGGACAACGACAAGACGCTGAACAGGAAAATGGGGACTGTTTTATTTGTTATCATTTTAAGTTAAACTTGTTTTTTTCTTTGCATGGTTTTCAATGGTTCTACAATAATCTGCCAAGTTTGAAAAAGGACAACTCAACCTATCATTTCTACTTTTGCCGTTTGTGTAACATTTCTTTTCTACTGTTGAAAATTTGTCAGACTATTTTTGATGGAATATATTTTAAAATGCCTATAGATAAAGGTTTACTTTTTTAAATATTTGTAAATTACTAACATGTGTTTTTCTTTTTCTTTTTTTTTTGGTTGTAGGTAAAATGTGTTACACTTTAACCACTTTGGTGAGGATTTACACTTTAGTCATGGATTGAAAGAAAGGTTCGCCAAATGAAATGGGACTTGTATTAGCATATCAAGATGCGGTTCTTGATGGGCGGTCTTACATATAGAATTACATATAATTTCTGAGCCGGGTGGGAGATGCCCGGTTTTATGGCGCGAGAGACTTCCATGTCAATGTTTGTAGATAGTCTTAGTACGAGGCTTTGATGAGTGCCAGTCAAATGCTGTGAAACACTGTACACAATGAGTGCTGCGTTTTCTTGATTTACGTAAGTGTCCTTCTTTACTTGCTGTTGATCTTGTATATATTGAAGTTACTGTCCAGGAGAATAGAGTTGTGCTGGTATACATAATGTTCAGTATTACACTCGTAAGATATTAATACAGGGTTTGGAAGTTAACCCTCCAGATCAGAAAACTGAGTATGTTACTTGTTTCTAGAGTCTGGACTTTTTATTCAAAATGGTTAAATCTTGTGTTTTATTTCAAAGGACAAATATATCACAGAAGATTTAAACTCCAGCCTCAAGGGGTCAGCAAAATGAACACTGTGAGATGTGTAAGGTCTTTGTTCCTCAATGGATAGAGCATTTACCCCAAAATTAGTAAAAGTCTGGACACTATTGACATATAGATACAGCTTTAGTTCCAACAACGGTAAGGATACTGCCAAACTACTGCATGTACCCGCCAAACTAAACTTAGATTTATTTTCTACTTTTAAAAGTTCAAAAGCTGGTTCATCCACAAGGACCACAACCCCAGCTACGATGCAAAGTGTTTATTGACATACGAGAAACATGAACAACACGAATGCTCAGAAATGGATGGAGTTTTGGGGCTTCAGTCGATGAGGGCTGTAAATTAGGACTAGGACATAAATTAGAATAATTAGAATAATTAGAAGACGGTCGGAGGGAGGGGTACGAAGTCACAAACACTGATTAATGTGGGGTGTGAAACGGGTGTGGTCCTGCTCCCGAACTTAAGATAACAAACTTATCTTCATTTGTTTTGTTGCCTGTTTACATGCATTTGCTTACATTTGCTTATACTAAACCTAGCTTTCTTTTAGTGTTGTGGTTTGACTGAAGCTTCTAATGCCCTCATTCCTCCAGGCAAACCAACAGTTTCCAATGAGCTGGTGTGAATTTAGAAGACAGCTGCATAGAGCGGGGTCTGGAGGGTTAACACTTGTACTGATTGTATATAGACTTTCTTTGAAGATTATGTAAAGTTGTGAGAATTGTACAATTTTGTGTTTTGAGGCGAAATGAAACTCTTTCCATTTGACTGAATAGAGGAGGGAACATTTTAGATTTCACGATGGCGGTCACCACAAAAATCTGTGATGACTTTTCGTTGGCTAGTCGGTTGAAATGTCGCCCAACGTCAGCAGTGGTAGAGACGATCTGCCCAACATTTGCACATAGGAAGTTTTACGCACGGCAGTTTTACTCAGACAGAACCAAGCGTTGTGTTCAAAAGTGCTAAAATATGTGTGTTTTGAGAGTAAAAAATACAAGTCACGTCGCATTATTTGCCCTTTCAATTGTCCAAATCTCGTTCCTCTTAAGTGCCTTCTGCCTCGGATTTATCAACAACCATTTTTTCCTGCGTTTCTCTCCCATATGTATAAAAGGCTCCTAGCTTGCATTAATCTAAACTACAAGCTCGGCGTTTGAGAGGAATGATGTCACCGCAAGCTTCCACTTCCCTTCTTTACATATCTACAAACTTGTAAATAATTGTTTTTCATAGAGTTGACCATGTAGACATATTGAAGTTGTAGAGGTTTATTAGTGCCTAAACATAGTGGGGAATATTTTTGGTAAAGACACATAGCACTATAAGGCATAAAGGTGTACAGCCACAGCAGGCAAGCCTTAATGACTGGTTCATAAAAATAAGACAAATTATGATAAATATTGCAGATTTATGAACCAGAATTGATGCTTGGTGATTTTTCTCATTTACTCCAGCAGTCGTGTTTGTCATTGGGTGAGCTATAGCAGCAGTGGTGATGGAGTACTTCACAGCTCCAGTTTAAATACAAACAAAAGAAGTGATAAATAGTTTCTGGTGTGGATTGTTGCTCTGCGAGGAGTGCACAGCTGAGATAATACACCACTGCTTTTTAAAAGAGAGATTTTCTGAACCAAACTCACTCACAGTAGAATGTCTGTTTAGGGCCTGGTTGTTTTTTAATTGTTAATTCTTGAATCATTCTCTTTGTGATTAATAAAGTTCACTTTTAATCTAATATTACATTTCTTGGTTGTTTTTTCCAGGTAGAAATGACCTGTAGAAACAACATAAAAGGTATAAATGCAGGTCCAACAATCATTTTTGGAGAAGAAAAAAAAAACATGGAAGAAACCATTAGTTACTTGCTTAGCCCATCTCTGCCAGCACAGCTCGGAATGGCTTCACACAACCAGTGGTAGCATTTTCAAAGAAATGACCTTTTTCTTGGTTTATACGAATGCTCCTCCTTTGCTTATCCTGGGAAAATATTATTGTAAACACGCCACCTCAAAAGCCTAGTTACCGAGATGTTCCTCCAGCTTTTATGAGGGCTGCCAGTTCAATTCCTTTGTGAGTTCAAATATGTTTTGTTTCTTTTCCCCCCATCTTTTTTGGTCTGTTAATATCTCACATGATCCTCTTTGTCAAATCTTCCTGGAGTACTAGGGCGTCCCGCTAATCTCTAAAATCCTTTTCTGTATTATGGTCCATCAAATTTCCCACTGGCAGCATCTTCGCTCATCTCAAGCCATAATCTATTACAGGAGTCTAAGCCATTTCAAGGCACAAAACAGCTTTCTCGTTGCCTTGTGGTCAGCGTGCCAACTGGCAGCAAACTCCTGGATAAAGAGCCTTATAATCAGGCAGCACTGCAGGGAGAATTTATAGTGGTGTGCAGCAGTGCCACCGAACACTTTTATTGAATTATTAGAAAAATCAATTAAAGCATGAGGCTTGATTCCGCTGAACTCGGAAAGCAAAGTGTTTTTTTTCTAATTAAGGGGATTGCATATCGGGGAAACGGTCTCAGATTATTATGAGGGAAATGTTTGTAATTTAACACTCATTAAATTTACCGTCACAGCACAAGGTTTAAAGGGCTGACTCATTATAGCTCCTGCTGCTGCCCTTTTAGGCCTGCATTGTGTTACACGCCTGTCTGTCTGTCAGAAGGCAAATGAAATAAGTTATTGAAGGGGAATAACTGTACTCAAGTGTTACTTCTAACCAATAATCATTAAGACAAAGTAAGAGCCTTTATATTGCTGTTGTAAACGTTAAATTGATCTAAATATATGCATACATCACAACTTAAATGACCCTATAACTGCTAAAGGGCTCTTAGTATAACTGTTTACATAGTATGGAGCACCCTGAGTGCCACCTAAAATGGGATAAACCTAGAAAAAAATGCTTACAAATGTTTCATCACGAGTTTTTACACATTTATTTGAAAAGCTTTAATTAGGTCCAAAAAAAAAGATGATTTGATAAACAAATTAACAAATCGTTTTATTAAAAGAGTTTTTGAAAGACAATTTAATTAATTGACTAATAAAAGATTTCAAAACAGATTTATTAGATGGATTTTTTAAAAGTTTGTATTGACTTCTGCGATACCTCTGCGTTTAGCTTTTCAGTGACACTCCTGGCCCTGGCCGGGAGGACCAGTAATGCCAAGAGAGTCCAGACGAAGTATGCCTGGATGTAATTATATTAACTGGATAAGGCACGCCCCCTCTGTCCGCGATCCAAATTGAGAAGTGGCCACTCCGCGGGACTGCAGCCTCCCGGCCTGACCATTTCAAGAGCTCGGCCTCTAAAATTACCGAAAGTGCTACATTGTTTTTAGTCTAAAAATAAAATAGAAGGAATTTCACTCTTTTTACCGTTTCTAAAATCCTTAAAAATCTATTTTTTTACTTCATGGTGAACGGTGTACGCGGACTGGTCACAAAGGGGGGAGGCGCTTGCCCCGCATTCAGGAAGTAATGCGGAAGAAGGAAACTTTTTTGGAGACATGCGCCAATGAGCACACACCGTTGGCTTGAATTGGGTGCCATTTTGTTTTCCGGGGGCTTGGAAGTATGGCGTGGAGATTTGCCGCCAATGGCTGCTGAGTGCGCTCCTAAACCCTTTTTTTTTTTTTAAACAGGGACAATATATTAATTTATGATAGCTACATGGTTAAATTGGGTTAGGTTGGGGTTAGGGTTTGGGCTGGGGGTCAATATTTCAGTATTAATCCTAACCCAATATGGAGCTAACGCCCCTCCACTCAGCATGGCACTGCCCATCGGCTGCAGCCAGACCCTTCTCTGTGTACCATGGAAAAGCTAAACGGAGAAGCTAATACAGTGTGCAAAAGGTTTTCCTAAAAGGATTTGTAAAGGCATTAAGTCATTGTTTTACTAAGTCTACTTGTAAAAACTGTTTTCCTAAAAGTATTTGTTAAATTGTTTATTAAAAGTTATTTTGAAAATGTTTTAATAAAACCTTTTGTTAAATGATTTAGGCTACCAAATCATGCTATTAAAAAAGCATTTACGTATTCAGATAGTAAATTGTATTAAATTTAAGTCAGAATATACTTCCCACATGTTAAATCTACACGGAAAAGACAGCGGAGAAGACGTTGGCAGTATTTATAGTTTGTGCACGGTTCATTCAGCTGAATACAGTAGAAATCTGGACTAGCTTCAAGGAAATCCTACTCATTTCCACGGGGACCATCCGCGTGCTTAAAATTTTTTTCAAATCGGGTCTGCACCGACGCCGCAGGAGGGGGTGTGTTGGCAAAAATTATGACATTTCGCCATGTGAACCTCACAGACCACGCAGACGCGTCAAGCATAAACCCAGCTTTAGGGTCCTCCAATTAAGCCAATTATTTTGAGCTATTTAAAACACTGGATAACAACTGCACTGCTGTAGTGGAAGAAGAAATATGGGTTGTCCAAAAAACTATGGCTTATCCAAACACAAGCTGTGGAAAGAAATTACTGATCAAATTTTGCATAAAATGCTTGCTACAAATTATTAGTTTTTTATTTATTTATTTATTTCATAACATATACAATACATTATCACCAACATACAGTTACACACACAAAAAAGAAGTAAAAAAAAAAAGAAGTAAAAAATACACTGAAAAACATGCATTCTACTGTGAGCGGGCTTGCCCCTCCACAGATCTGACCTGTGACTTTGCATAGTGGTAGGCCATGAAGATAGCTAAGTTTAATGCCATGCTGTGGGACATTAAAAAAAAAAACAATAACATTTCCATGGAGACAAGACGGTAGAGGACCCTCCACCAGAAATGTTATATAGTACACCTTTAAGAATCAATTTGCTTGTACTTGAGTACATTTTAAGCCATATAACTGTACTTTTACAACAAATGTTCTGTACTCTTTTTACACCACTGCCAGATACTAACCAATACTAAAACTAGAATCAAAAATAAGCTAGATACTTATTTGAACAAATACAGACACTGAAAAGAGTTGGTTTAATCCCTCATTTGTGTACAAGAGGTCAAAAATAGTCCAGGGCAGTAGAAAACTTATTTCTGTAGTTTCAGCATTTGCCTTGATATTTATCAAAAATTTGTCAAATCAGATTAAAAGAGTTTTAAAAATCTATTATTTTTTGTGTTGAAAAATACATTCTATAGTCTAAAGAAATGTTATTATTAATATTATTATTATTATTATTATTATTATTATTATTATTATGATATTGAAATCGATCGAGAATGTTTCTATTATTATTATGATATTGAAATCGATCGAGAATGTTTCTTAGTATCAAGTTTGAAATGAGCATTGTGATTTGTGACAACAGCACTACGATGAGCCTCCCTAAAGTGACGAGTAATAAAACAGATGGGAGACAATCTCATTTGACAGAAGCCTGTTTAGAAAATATCACAGTACAAAGTGATGAACTGACAGTATCACACATGAGCCAGGTACAGCTGCCTGCCATCCTCTCCAAAAGTTAGGGCCATTTTAGGACAACCCCCCCCAACTTGTCTGGATTAGTCAAAAATTTAAGTAAACTTTTCTTATCAATCAGCGATGCCCTTGATCTTTTAGTCAGATCTTTGATATCATCTGAAAAAGCTTGGGTATTGTAATACTGGATTTAGTGCAAGCTATTATAAAATGTTTCAAAATGAGATAAAAAAAAAAAAAAAAAAGGCGATTACAGTGAAGAAAAAAAAAAGAATATTGTTATAAAATACCTGCCGTTTTGAATCTATGTCCTGTACTGATTACGCAGCTCCCTCTTGTGGTCCAAAACTGAAATCACATTTTGGCAACTTTGAATCATTTTAAACGTTTTTGAAATAATAATTTAGCCATTTCGTTGACAGGCTCAAAACATCATCAAATTATATTTAAGTGATACAATTTGATAAATGTGGGTATCTATCTGATCTACCTGTAGATAAGTGGGACCAGGAGGTGCAAATAACTTCCCCGTTTGAGTTAATCAAACATACATTCAAGACACCCCATAAATGGTGTAAAACATAACAGATGAGCGTGGTTAACGTGCACATTTTAGTTTCAAGAAAGGCGAAACACATTCTTGATTAGACTTCCAGACTTGATCCTGCTTTTGATTCACATGACTGCCAGACGCATGCGCAGTCACCTAGTTCAATCTGGTGTGGGAAGCTGTGTGCACTGCGACCACACTATTTGGGGAGATTTGTTGTTACAAACTAGGCATTTCCAAAAGGAGAATACTAATTCAAGGTCTACCTGCGTTGTCGCGATGAGCTTCTTTGGTTTTGGTCAAAGTGCGGACATCGACATAGTTCTGAATGACGCCGAAACCAGAAAGAAAGCTGAGCACAAGACGGAAGATGGCAGGAAGGACAAATATTTCCTTTTCTACGACGGCGAAACTGTGTCCGGGAAAGTCAACGTGAACCTCAAATACCCGGGGAAAAGACTGGAACACAACGGCATCAAGATAGAGTTTGTTGGGCAGATTGGTAAGCAACACGGGCCTGCGCCTTTGCGTTTAGCCGCACGCTGTGTTCCTGGTCCCCGCCAAGAGGAACAGCAAGCGCCGCCAAAGTCACACGCGCTGCCGAACAGGAACTAGTGTTTTAGATGTGTTTGCACATTATTACATTCACAGTAACTTCGTGAAAGTCGCGTTTTTAACTTTTGTTCGAGATCCTAATGGTGAACGCTTTGGTGCTAACAAGTGTCAAAAGGAAGTGTCGGGTCCCGTGACAAACATGGTGCACGCTGGGACATCAGCTGACAGGAGAGCGTTTCACACTGTAACATGTTTACTCTGCCGACGCACATGTCACGCAGCCTTAACATCATCTTCTGCCCCAAACAACTCTTTAACTAATGGCATGGTATTTTAGTTATAGTAATGTCTTTTCTGCGTTTCATTATGGGGACGAATGCTATTCTCTTCGTGGGAAATAGCAATTAAAAATCAATTAGGGATGTCAAGATTGTTCGGTTAATCAATAATCGTGATTATTTAGATCATAATATTATCATAATATCTAAACAATTATAATCATGACTATTCTAGGAGCAAATGTTTTAATTCAATCTATAGTAAAAATAAATGCATCTAAATATAAAGTGCTTTGTCACAAGTCTCTAATAATTGTGAATAATCGTTAAATCATGAAGGTTTTTCTCACAATAATAGTTACAACTAAACTCTGACATCCTGACATCTGTAATATCACTAAATATATGTAAAAACCAAACTTGTATGTCTCCACTGTAAGAGTGAGTGACATGAAGGCAGTTATTTACAGTATTTGTTATGAACATATCACAGTTGGCTATGTCAAGATTATTAGGTCAATCGATAATTGTGATTATTCAGGTCACAGTATAGTTGGAACATTAAAAAAAGTAGAAAGTTTACGATTTTGAGTACTTTTATCTGGCTGTTTTTGTCACATTTACATTATTTTGTCTTTAAGAATGTTTTATTTCATAGTTATGTGTCAGTTAGACAATGGGAATGAAAGAAAATGAAATGCATCCCAAACCACGACGCCACATACCGAAACCGGATACTTTGTTAAAATTGTTTGCAAATCTAAAGTACATTTTAACACCCTGTCCATATGACACATTTTAGGACAATCGGCACAATAAAGTTGAACATGCAAAATTTGGTCGAAATATACAATTTAAAAACCAGCGTTAGAGCACATCAGGTTCTGCGATCCAAGTCCTTCACTCCCAATATATTACGTATGCATAATATCCAAAAATAAACCTTTGACATCATGTTGTTGCAGCTGGAAGGCCTGCTCTCTTTTGCTCCTAATTCTTTGAATGTGTTTCAATGTGTGTGTTTGTAGAGCTGTACTACGACAGAGGAAACCACCATGAGTTTGTGTCTCTTGTGAAAGACTTGGCCCGTCCCGGAGAGCTCACACAGTCACAATCATTTGACTTTGAGTTCACGCATGTGGAGAAGCCCTATGAATCCTACACTGGACAGAATGTCAAACTACGGTAGCTCATTTTTTGTGTTTGAAAACTGTTTATTTAAAGCTAAAATGCAATATAAAGGAACATTTATTGATAGTGGTTCAATAGTAGTTCTGGTATTTACGATGCATTGCTTTAGCTCATATTTCTCACACAATACTTGGACCGTGGGTTTATCTCCTTAGCTATTTTCTGAGGGCGACAGTGAGCCGAAGACTGAACGACATCAGCAAAGAACTGGATATTGTTGTGCACACGCTCAGCACCTATCCTGAACTCAACTCCTCTATCAAGATGGAAGTTGGAATCGAAGACTGCCTACATATAGAGTTTGAGTACAACAAATCCAAGTAGGTCTCATTCCTTACTTCCTCCAAACTGTATTTTTGTATTTTTAAAGCTGATGTATGCTGTGCTTCTCTTGCAGGTATCACTTAAAAGATGTGATAGTAGGAAAGATTTATTTTTTGCTGGTTAGAATTAAGATCAAGCATATGGAAATAGACATCATTAAGCGGAGACGACTGGCACTGGGCCAAATGTCTACCACGAGAACGACACCATCGCCAAATATGAAATTATGGATGGTGCACCTGTCAGGGGTAAGAATAAAAAAGCCTTTTAATCTCTGAAGACTTCAACGAAAGGATATTTATTGCTGATTATCTTAAAGGCGGAAACGAGTTGGATATATATGTTATTCTCACGTAAAAGTCTCAACAATTAACTGTAGTAAATTGTTCTGTAATTGCTTGTTGAATGATGATTTTCAGACTAAATATCAGTTTTATAAATACATTGATCGTAAGCCTAGTCATTTTTCCCAACTCAAATGTTTTCATGTCTGTCTGTCCACAGGAGAGTCCATCCCAATCAGGTTGTTCCTTGCAGGGTATGAGTTGACGCCCACCATGAGGGAATAAACAAGAAGTTCTCTGTGCGCTACTACCTCAACCTGGTCCTTATAGATGAGGAGGAGAGGCGCTACTTTAAACAACAGGTATTTTAAATGCTCAATTATGAAAGATGTTTGGTAGACGACTTCATGTCTTTTTTGGTATGATTTCTGTCATGTCTTTGTGATTTTAATGCATTTTTTCCTGTTGTGTGAAGCACTTTGAATTGCGTTGTGTTCGAATTGTGCGCTACAAATAAACTTGCCTTCCTTGCCTTGCCTTGCCTTCATCTGGAATGACATGATTGTTTTTGCAGGAGATAACTCTGTGGAGAAAAGGTGACATTGTCAGAAAGAGTATGTCACATCAAGCAGCCATCGCCTCTCAGAGATTTGAAGGGTCATCCAATCCAGAAAAGTCTCCCACACAAGACAGTGAAGAGAACAGCTAAACTACCACTCCATCCATGTGCGAGTATGTTAGCATGTGTGTACGAGTGAATGACTGCCCTACAGATGCTGAATGTGAAGATGTGTGCATGTTGGAAATGCAGCAGTTTGAAACAGGGAACAAAATAAGACTCCAGTGAGTTTGCCAGACTGATCACAGAACAGGCACAAATTAGAATAACTTTCATATTTCAGAATTTCTTCCACAGGTCATTACATTGAAACAAACTTTTGTTGAACGCTGTCATAATAGAAATATATAATAATGAATTGTTTCTGGTGCATTTTTATATGTAATTTTGACTCGAGTGTAGCTCTGTGCATTAACTGTATTAGATACAGTTTGCTTATGGGTGAAATGGATCATTAAAATGTGGTATTTCACTGCCATGCCCCCTGCTAACAGTCTTATTCAACATATTAAGCTTTATTAACAAGCAAAAGGACATAGGGAAAAAAAGCTAAAATATTTTCATACATTCCAATGCGTTTCCAAGATCTAGCTTTTAACCGAATCCTTTCAAACAGCTGTCGTGTGTTGGATAGTAGGTGATGGAGGATAATGGACTTCTTATCACAGGCTGCTACTGCTGCTAAAACGAAAGTGGCACTTGTGAATGCTGTGGGATTTATGATGGCCTCCAAGCACACTTATTTGCACTATGCTCCATTTTAGCCCTTCTCTATTTGTTCTGTGTGTGACTTATGGCAGTAGTGGAAGCTGTGCTACAGTATTACATATACTTTTATGTAACTGAGCCCACACCATTGCTGATCAATGAACTGCTGGCTGCTTGCACTTCCACTGACTGTAGTGAAGGACAGGTAGCATTTAGCCTAAAAGGTTTTTTGCCAAAATATTCTAGTGCTATAAGCAGCAATTTAACCTTTACCTTAATCTAAGCTTGGAAGCCTTTTTAAAGAAAACCGCTGTTGAAAAAGAAATGAATGTACTGTATAATTGAGCACTTGAAATTTGAAGTGGCATCTTCAGTCAACATAGAAATGCCACAGTTATTTCTTACTTACAAAATTATTAAAAAAATTAGTTGTTAGAACACACTATAACTGTATCCTACCATTCTGAAACTTGATTTGTAAACACCCGTTGCCTAAACTTGCAACCTGTTTGTGGATAGGCTTATGCTTTGCTAAAGTAAATCACTGTGTATGACATTAAAGACACATTTTGTATTTTATATATCATTTTACTAAGGTGTCATGTTGACAAGCTGCTGTTTTGGTAACTGCAAGTATAATACACCAGCAGCTCTGTGACAATGTAGTTTACATTCAATTGATCCAGAACAAACAGAGAATTGCATTTAGAAACCTCCCTCCATCATGTCGACAAGTTAATTTGCAAACACAACATAAGATTGTTTCCTTATTAATGCACTAATACAAGCCCATTTCTCATGACATGACTATGCTGTTTTCATTTTGTTAATGGTACAAATATAGTAGCTAAACTAATTGACTTTGTATTATAGATCTAACAGAGATTTTATGTGTACAGTAAATGCACAATGTAAATTCAAGCCTTTTGTTTGTGTCCATGTTTATTATCTCCTAATGTTAAATCATTTTATAATATGTTTTATTTTCAATTAAAAGGGAGTTACAAGTGAGCTGTATGATTCTTTTAGTGGTATCTGAAGAATAAATATGCTGTGTCCCTTTAACGTCCACTTGAGGGCGCATATAGCCTACATGAAATACACAAAAGAATGAGAACTGCATAGTTGTACTTATCTATAAGTGTCTATCCTTGTACTGTACACATCTCTAGCTATATGAAGAGACGCCACTGACATTTCATCAAATCAAAATGTATAAACATGAGCATGGTACCACTTCCCATTTGGAGTATGGTGTACCAAGCGTTTTGCATATACAGTATCTAAACAATAGAGCCAGAGTTGTTTTTCTGCATGCTTTAGAAGAGAAGACGTGGACTAAAAGACTAGCTTGGCCTTTATAGCACCAAAAGGCCTTCATGAAGATGGAGAGAGAAGAAGCACCCACATCTCCACTGAGAATAAATTGAGGTCAAATGGACATGTTATATAGTTGATTGGTCCTTTTCAATTGGGACAACAATTAATTGTTGATTTGATGTCAAATTAAATTTAATGCATATATTATTTATTTAGACCTACTGTATTATGCATCATAAACATATCCATGGGTTTCACTGTGATGAAAATCTAGAACAGTCAACGTCTTAAAAACTAAAGATTGAATCCTTTGAATGGGCGAAAGTGCTCATATATCAAACAGGAAGCTGAAATCCATGAATGGGCATTATTCATTTAATCCATTCATTTCAGCTTCCTTTATAACAAGTAGGTGATATTTTGACTGTTTTGCCCATTCAAAAGACGATCGAGGAGAACATTTAAATTGTATTTATTAAATGTGGCAATTGCATTTCATTATTATATATGTACGTCTAACAAGCGAACGAACGAACTAGCTAACTAAATAAATAACTAGCGTTAAATACTAACCAGCTAACTAACTAACTAAACCAATAAATAGATACATAAATAACTTGATGAATAACGACATACATAAATAAATACTAGTTACTGTTATTCACCCTCTCTCTCTGTTCTGCACTTGTCCCACTTTTCGGATATGTAGAGATTTCCGAGCGGCCGTGAAGGCGTCACAGACAGCGCCGCTCGTGCTCCGCCAGGCTGCACTCCGCGGTGTGCTCGTGCTCCGTCTCACACCCGAAGAGGAGCTCCACGCAACTTTACCGCGGGATTACAAACCCAGGACTCCGGCGAAAAGGAGCGACTCTTCAACACGTCACTGCGGAAAGTGCGGGCTGTTTGGCGAACATGACGGGACGTTTACATTTATCTGGCGGTGCGGTTAATTGAGCACTCTCCGGCCGCGCGCCTCGTTTTTCCCGGGGGAGCTCTTTTTGTTGTTTGGGGTTACGCGAAATGTGACTGAGGGAGAGCGAGAGAAAGCGTGGTTGTCGTGGTGGTCGCCCTGTTAGCGTAGAAAGTGGGCGAAAATACGCGAAATAGTTGGTCATTGACGGGCTGGGGAAAGCGCCAGTGTAGGCTGGGATGAACAGACCGTTTAATCGTGGAGAAGCGCCAGACGGAGACAGCGAAAGCTAGACTTATCCCACCAGCTCCAGTCAACGGCGGGACACGAACACCACCGCCCCGGAGCGAGCCTACGAGGTAAACTCATCTAAAGTTTACATACGGTTATCTACAACTTACATCATCATTGTGTGTCGTAGATATCTCATTTCTCAAATGTGCAGGGCAGCAGCTGGAGGGTTGTGGTCAGACAGTGAAATGTGCGTGTGTGTTTGTGTGTTTGTGTGTTTGTGTGTTTGTGTGTGAGCAATTGATGGTATTGGCTTAAAAGCGACTAATGCGTCCTCATTCAGTCATTACCAAACTGTTCACATATGGCCCAGTCCGTACCACTGCGCTTTTAGACATTCTGTTTCCATGTTTACATTTCAGTTAGAAACAAACGTGTCTCAAATGACACTGTAACTCCTGCATGTATTGTGTTTGTGCTATTGCTTAACTTCGCACCTTTTTTAACTTTTTCAGGTTGCAGAACATGTTTTGTCTCTGAGGGTCATAAGCTAGGCATCTGACTCATAGGCGTTGTCAATTTGACTTTTATTCACTAAAGCCACTGTGAATAATGCATTGCCTCTTTTTGCAGATCTATTGTAACAGATATGAAAAGTAAAGAATGAAGGAAGGCATGAAATGACATGACAGTAAGTCAGCCAGGAAAGCCACTTGACAATACATTCACTGTCTAAACAGATTTAAACTCTGTAAACACATGTTTTGTATACTTGTACTAAAACTCTTATCATTTATATTTCAAACGGACTGTATTGTCTGTACTTGTCATAGCTGTCTCGGGTCATATGCTTATGCAAGATTATCAGAGTAGCCAACGGGACACTGCTCTGATATGGAGCATTGGCCTCTATGAAAACAGTGCCTTTTTACCACCACATATATTTATATTGAACCGCAAAGTTTTTTTGTGGTAGGGTGGTATGTGAAGTTGTAGTATATTTGTAACTTAAATGGCCACAATTGACTATATCGTCATAAAGTTACCAAGTAAACATATTTTCAAAAAAAAAAAAAAAAAACTCTAAAGAATGTGACAAGGTAAGGTTAAGCTTATATCAACACTAGAACTAAAACCCAAATAGATGTTAAGTAGTTGGACATTTTTAAAGTTTTGGCTCCACAAATATTCAAGTGAAGGCACTCTAACTTGATATACTTTAAGAAACAGTCATTCAACCAAAATTGCCAACATTGTATTTCAGACATGGCAAAAGGTGCAATTTTAACACACAAATGAAAAAAATTATGTTTTACGCTAATAATTTCAAATCTAAATATGTTATATGATTTTAGAACACCACAAATAAAAAACTCAAACTTTGAAACATATTTTGACTAACCTTATTAGTTCTGCGGCCTCAAAAGGCACCGTTTTGCCCTTTGTGGACTTGACAATGTCCTTAGATGTGTAATAATGTAATATGATCAGGGGCTGTCATCGTCCCACACGCTGTTATTTGAGCCGTGCTCTAATGGCCGTCTGATGCTTCCTATTGAATTATCATGTGATGTGATATCCGTGCAGGCTGTTAATCTGTGTTTAACAAGGCAGTTCAACCAGAAGGGATAAAAAAAAAAAAGCCACGGACACCTCTCAGCAGCATACTACACCCCAATGAACCCGTCTTTATTGGACCTGTTCGGCCGTAAACCGTCTCGCTCGCTCTGCCGCCTTTTGCGCTACCTTTTTCTCCGGAGAGCTCGTCCCTTCTCAGTCTTCTCCCTTGTGAAACATTTCCCAGTCACCATGTCTAATTAGCTGAAGCGCACGCCTGGCCCTCCTTGAAAATGTGTTGCACCGCTGCTTCGCGAGGTGGAACAGTTTACAAGTCATCTTCATTACCTATGTGGGCCCGCTGTGGTCATGGATCACTTTGGTTTCGGCCGAGTGAAAAGCAAACTGATTTTGAGCGTCACGTTTTTGTGCCTGACCTGATCTCCAAGTGATTTTTCCAACATAACTCGTCTCTTTCACCAGTAAACATTTGACCCGCACCTAACCACTGGAATATTTTCAATTTGGGGTGAGCGATATTTTTTGGGCAATCCTGATAATGATGGTAGACATATTATGTTAATCCAAGAGAAATGTGTTTTAAATTAATTAGTCAAGGTTTC